>PVJD01004143.1:0-144159 GCA_004026545.1 Mormoops blainvillei | reverse complement strand
GGTGACCCAGACTCGCACTCTCCTCCCCCAAGTCCCATCACTTCGGTGACGACATCTCATCCTTCCAGGCGCCAGAACCAGATGTCTGAGAGTCAGCGAAACCTTCCATTCCGCCACCAAGCCACCGGTCCTGAGTCTGCCTTCTCAACGTCCCCTGTCCTGGGATATCCATCTGCTAAGTGATACTAAGACTAGTTGGGTCTTAGTGCTGCTTAGCTTCCACCTAATGCAGCCCCCGCAGCCTCTAGAATAATCCCTCCAAAGTGCGAACCTGCTCACGTTACTTTATTTATATCCAACATTATCGTGAAAGATTTCAAACCTGGAGAAAGGTAGAAAGGCTAATATAATCAACACCACCTAAATATAATAACTGTGAACATTTTTCATATTTGCTTTATCTATTTGGGGGGCGGTGAGGGTTAGTATTTTAAAGAAAATTATAGGCATTGTAACATTTCACCCCTAAAACTTCAGCAGGAATCTAAAAATATAAGGATGTTTTCTTATATAACCACCCAACCATATCATACCTAACAAAACCAGTAGTCCCTCCTTGCCACCTACTACATGGCCCACATTCAGTTGTCCCGCATTTATCTCCAACAGCTGGTTTTTAAAACGCCATCTGTCCTCCAGCTGTGGAAGGGTCTGCATCTCAACACAGCTACTGAGCCTTGGACCCCAGGCCACACGTCCCCTGGAGCTTTTCTGTCCCCCTGCCCTGAGAACAGATCGCGCCCGTGACTTCTCTTCTACGTACTTATACGTGCGCATGTCTCTCCCTCTCGACTTCCAGGGCTGGAGGGGGGCAGTGTGCTCACGTTCTCAGGCTCCAGCCCAGTACCTGGAACCAAGCCAGGCTCCACGCACCTTACGTACATCATCCCGCTGGGTCCCCACCGCAACTGCTAAAAGGCTGCATGATGAGTAAATCGTGACCGAATGTGATGCTGGAGAAAAAGCCGAACACCGCCCGACATGGAGCAGGTGCTCACACATTCGGTCCTCTCCTGCTTCCCAAGCCTTCGGGTGACCAGCCAGTTCATGTTCGGAAAGACTGGAAAAGAAGCAACACCCATCCAGGTATTTTCAGGAACAGGTGTTCCGTGAACACCCAGCAGAGGACGACAGGCGGGGAGCAGACCGGAGGAGGGGACAGGGTAGTGGGCCTGGGGGGAAGTGAAGAGGCAGAGTATCCATGGCGGTGGGGGGGTCTGCTGCCAGGGTGAAGTGCTCCGGGGTCCCGGGAACCATGGCAGAGGGACTACCCACCAAAGGGCTCTCACAGGGCCTTCCTGAAGTTCTTGGGGACGTGGCACCTTCTGGACGCTGGGACCCACACTGGAGAGCTACTGGTGGGGCACCCAGGCTGTGACCTGTTCTTTCCTGGGAGGTTGTTGAGGTCCTGGGGAAGCACGTGACGGGCAAGGCTCCCTCTGGACATGGGCGCCGCTGCTGTCACCCGATGTCCCCAGGTGGAGCCTCTGTACACCTGCAGCTTCCTCTTTAGTCGGCAGCACCCATGTTCTTACCAACCCCTCCCCTGACATACTCGGGGGGTCTCTGAGGACAAGCCCCAGTGCAGGCTTCGGTGGCTCCATGTAGGGGGGAAGGGCCAGCCTTGGATCTAAGTCACGACCTTCCCGGAGCCCAAGGGTTTGAGACTTGGTGATTCCGGGTACATTTGTCATCGGAACACTTGTCATTCCTTACTCCTAAGCAAGCCTTTGCCCCGCCCCCTTGGTAATAGGAGGGGAGCCAAAGGCCAACACAGAAACTCTCCTGCACCCAGCTGGGCTCAGAATCAGGGCTGAAGCTGGTGATCCAGGGATATCTGGGGCTCGGGGCACCTGTGAGAAGGGACGCTACGCAGCAGGGAAGGAGAGACACTTCCGGGCAAGGTAAGAAGCCAGAGGAGGGACTGAGACTTTATTCCAGTTGGAAGTGAAAGAGAAAGGAGATAAGCTCAGTAGGTGCTCCTTGACCTCAAGACATAGAGCGGGAGCCCTCCAGCCCCTTGAACCCTCAGGGACAGTGGGAAATTCCACCGCTCCCCACGGGAGCCAGGGCGGAGCTCTCTGGGACCAGGGCCCGCCTTGGAGTCAGAGAGCTGATCGGTGAACACGTGGACCCGAGACCCGACCCAAGCCGGGAGCTGCAACTGCGGCAAGGCAGGAAGGCAGTGGAAGCGAAATGTCAAGTCGTACTGGAATGATGGGGCAGAATTTCTAAGAATAAATGGTTTGCATAGAGTACGTCAGATTTCAAATAATTCTAGGTCATAACTACTAATGAGACACTGAACTGCACTGCTTGTAATTAGTCATCTAAGGCTCGGAAACAGAAAACAGAAATAAACACAGGATTAATTTTTTTCCTTAAGCTGCAGCAAAGGAACACCTAGTGACGCGGCTTGCATTTTGCCGCCTGCACTGGGGCTGTGTTGCTTCTGGGTCTGGGACTTCGGTCCTCGGGAAGGCGGCAGTGGCCTGATGCCACAGCTCCCTGGCCAGCGCTGAGAGGATGCGGCAGGGGCCGGAGGACTCCAGAAACTGAGCAGAAAATGTCTGCAGAGACTGTCCTTGCACCAAACAGCGCTGTCTGGAGCGGGGGCGCTTGCTTCAGGGGAGGGGTTGGCACAAACACGGGCCACAGCTACATGGAGTCACGTGGATGTACAGCAGCCGCTCCCCGGTGACGCTCCTTTTGCTCTAAGGCAGACACACATGCCCAACAACCAGAGGGTGTTTTAAGCTAAAAATATGCAGTTCCAAAAGGATATGAGGGTACAGCTTGCCTCCGAGAAAACCTTTCATTTACCTGGTTCCTCTCCCCAGTGATTTCCAAAACCTCCTCTTACTCGGATGTCCTCGCCCCTGGGATCAACCCCTGACCCAGCTTCGGTGGGCTTATTCCTGGCTTGTTCCTGCCACTGCTGTCCTCTCCACCCCAAAGAGGCTGCAGGAACTATGGAAACCAGTTAGAGCAGTGTGGTCCCCTCCCCGCTCCCCAGGGGAGTGCCCCTTCCCTCGAGCAGGCTGCAAAAGCAAAGACGTCTTGGTGCTGTGGAAACAAGGGGAGCTGCTTTCATCTGGGTTCAGGGCCGGAGTGGGGGGCAAGAGGCTCCCTCAGGCTGAGACCAAGATCAGAAGACCATGCCCTGAATGGGACACCGGGCTCACAATCTACGGAGGGAACCGCTTAAGAAGGGCCAAGCCTGTGTGCAGAGTTAGCATCAAGGGACAAGGGAGTGTCCTTGACGGGAGATGACTGAGGCGGGGGTGACTGACTGAAATGCCACTGCACGCATTCGTCTGACCTGAGGGAGTGGGGTGAGGTGTCTGTTTTTGTTTGTTGTTTTTAAATAGGAAGCGATGTTTAACGATGTTTGTTTGTTTGGCACACGGGGGCAGAGAGCCCGGCTGCGCGAGGCCAGGGGTGGCAAGCTCCCTCCTCTCCTGGCGCTCCCCAGGCCCGAGGCTGTCCTTTCTCCGCTCATCTGTAACAACAGGACACTGGCAGGAGGTTCCGGTCTAAAGGACAGTGACAGGTGGGAGAGCATGGCGCCCGAGGATGGGACTGCTGCCTGGAGGTGCACAGCCCCGACCCCAGGGCTTGTGCCACATCAATCTGTCTGCCTCGGTGCCCCAGCTGCACAGGGGTGGCCAGTTCAGCACCCTAGTCCCCCGCCTCTGGGTTGGGCTTAGAGAGGGAGCTCCTCTGGGGAGGAGGGAGAAAGAAAGAGAGAGAGAGCACAGGGGGTCTGACCCAAGAAAGGCGTGTTCTTTATAAGTGGCCATGTTGATTTCCAGACTGGAAATCAACGCGGGTGTGGTTAGCATGAGTCAGTGCCCAGAGGGTGGTCCTCTCTGACAGGGTACCTGGCCCCCAGGCAGCTGCCGCCCTTGCCCCGGGACTCTCTTAGGGTCACGCTGCCCATGTGGACAGAGAGCAAGAAGTCTGGGGACGCCGGCTGGCCGGGTAAGACAACTGCTGGCTCCAGTAGGGTCCCCTGGACACTGTTCCAGAGCAGTCTCTGGTCTAAGGACGGTGACCGCGATGCTCCCCAAATGGGGCACAGGACCTGACAAGAAAGAATGTGCTGGGCGACAACAGGACCGAGTGTCTCAGCTGGAGAGCGGGGGGTCACTGCCTCCAGCCAGGGCCCCTGAGCAGGGGGCAGCCTCACGGCCTTCTGCCACGTTGGGCCCCTGGGGCAGGCACTGCAGGCCGGCCCGGGCGCCTGGCGGTGCCAAGCACACGACTGATAGCCCAACATGTCCTTTCTGAAATCCAACCTGAAATACACGGAGACCCCGCTGCCCTGGAAGGTTCTCTTTAACAAGCTCTGACCTAGCCTCCTGGGAAATCACGTGGCTGCACCCTCCAGGCCCGCCCTGACGCCATCTCCTGTGCGCATGGTCGGAAGGGACCGTGCCAAGGCCAAGCCAGCAATGGTCCGGGCACAAAGGAATCGTTAACCCGACTATTCCAAAACCGCACAGTCCGATGATGTCTGCTCGAGATCTCTTCAAGGGTGACAGCATCCTGACCCAGGATGGGTTCGTTTGTAAAAAAAGGAATGAAAACAGCTGTCAAGTTCAAGTTCCCTTGTAGCTGTTCTCCACTTCTCCCTCCCCCACCCCACCTTGCTCACCTGCCGCCTGCGATCTACACAGACCACGGCGCTATCTCGGGCGTGGTGCCTTCCCAAGGGGCAGGCAGGCAGATCGCGAACCGACGTGAACTCCACGTTGGTTCAACCAGTGCTTTCACAGAGGGGCCTCAGAGGGGAGCAAAGGTACCATCTGAGCTGGGCTCCATGCCAGGTTCTGCCCTTCCTGCCACCCAGCTTGGGGTCACCCCCAGTCTGCCACAGCAGCCCTGGTCTGGCCGGGCAGGCCTCCCTCTGCGCCCCAGAGGGAGAGATGCTTTCGGTGTCCACCTGACGAGTCAGGCCAGCTGGGGCCTCCACTGAGTCCTTTCGACCTCAGCAACCTGGGCTCCAGGCTCCACAGAAACTGTCAGAAAGTCCTACTTACAAGCCAAAGTGCTATGTTTTTGCCCAACCGCAAGCCACGAACGATATATTCTTATTTCGGCTCCTCTAATTGCTCAAATTTGGTCACGTTTGATCAGAAGGAAAGCCACGCCCATGGTGAGCTCATTTAGAAAGATGTCCCGCTCACTGTCCAAAAGGTTCAGATGGGCTTCCTTCCGCCACAGGTGTGATCTAAATTACAGAGGGTGACAAGCGCGATTCACAGCCAGTGACAGAATGACAGTGATATTCACAGCTGGGGTTTGTGGAGGGCCCCGCAGCCCATACTAACTCATTTACCCTGAGCAGTCACGCCACTGGGAGGCACAATTATTACCCCCACTTCACAGCTGAGCAAATGGAAGCACAGAAAGGTTACAGACCTCATCTCTAGCCACACAGTCAGTAAGTGACGAAGCAGGGACTTGCGCCCAGGCAGGCTGGCTCCAGTGCCACTGCTCTTAACCTCCGTGCTGTCCTGTCATTCAAGATGAGACTCTTCAATGACTCTACTGCCACCCAGTCTCAGTATCTTCCAGCCCAGTACTGCTCCTAACTTGCAAGGGGACCTGGGACATGTTGCCAAGTGCAGTGTTCCCATCGGTAAAAAAGAAATTCTCCTTTTCACCTCATATAGTGAGAACAGACCCATCAGATAACGGCATAGGAGGTTTTAAATTTCTTTGTGGGGGTTAAAATTATATTCATGCCAAGAATAATTCTTAAAAGGGCCTCGAGCTATCAAAGGAGCGAAGGTACAGTGTACAGAGGTAAAAGGAGGGGGAGGTGCAAGGAAGAAAGGCCCAGGCCTCCCCTGGGACGCACCACTGGTTAATCGGCACCCTGGGTCTGCGCCCTGTCATAGTGAGCACAGGCGGCAGGGAAACTGAGGGCTGTGTGCGTTCCAAGGAGCGCCATCAGTAAGCGCGCAGATGCCCAGGAAGGGCGGGCCTCTGAACATTGTCTTTCTTCAAAGAAAAGATTGTTCTTAATTTTAAAAGCATTTTTTCATCCTGAAAGAAAGTAAAATACAATTAATAGACGAAAGAGCCTTCTCACTGGACTACGGTCAAGTTTTGTTTCCTGCCAATCATTGTTTCCATGCTCAGGGAGAAAATTGATACTTTGGATGAAAGAGATCCACTTCTAAAGATCAGCATTTGAAAGGGGAAGGGTATCTCGATTCTGTGTCATTAGCTTAATTGTACCTGGGTCTGATCCAGAGCAGCAGGACGGATCAAAGGCCCCCTCTTCAAGGCTGGTTTTTCCAAGGGAAAGATGTGTAACCCTGTCCTGCTTGCGCCCTGGGCTTCTGGCGGCCCCAGGCCCCCCTTACTAGACTGAGGGATAAATCAGACAGACGCACAGACACTAGTCTCAGGCTGCATCTCTCCTCCAGCAGAGACGCCGATTGGAAAACATGCTCTTAACTAATAAAATATGAGACACAAGCAATCGTGCCCAAATCTCATTAAAAAGATGGCCACTTTAGAAGACGGGAGAGAGAAAAACACCGAAGCTCTGTAAGTGAGCGGCGCAGAGCTGCCCTGGGCAAGCCGGGGCTCGCCTCCTCCCCTCAGCCCGAACCCTCCCTGCCCTGCCCGCCTCTGGCCCGCCACGCTCAGGGGGACGAAGTCTTGCCCCACAGGAAACGGCATGTACGCCTGAAGAGGTCTGAAGGGAGCTCAGCAGTCTTCTCAGCGCGATGTCGTTGGTTAGCTTGTTGTCATGAGTCAACAGGGTCCGTCATCAGGCTCAGGTGTTAGAGGTGTTAAAACAACCTAAAGTGTAGCAACGACCCCGAGACATATTCCCTGCGCTGCGCGTGTCCTCCCAAACCCCCATCAGTGCCGTGTGCCTTCGGGTAGCTCGTTAATAAAATGCACTTGTCACACAGCTTTGCCGCGCTCTGTGGCAAGCGCAGGCCCTTGGGACAGAGCCGCAACACCGCGTCCAAAGTTTTCACCCTGGATATCGGGTTTCTCATGTTTCAGAAAACATAAGATCATGGAGAAGAGCCTCAAAGATGGCCTGCGCATGAAGCCTTTAGCCTGAAGCTGTCTTGACTGAAACTCCTTGGACGGGCTGCCTGGGCCTAACCCATCACCTCCAATGTCTCTCCCCTGGAGCATCGTCCCCTTTCTTCAGGGAGTTCCACCAATGGGGTAGGACTCACCGCCTCCCCAGTCTTTGAGTCACCCGCCTGTGCCTGATGATGGCTCTCTCCCCTTTCCTGGCCTTGGGAACGTCACCATTCAAGGGGACGGCGGCCCCTTAGAGTATTTGATTTCTACTTTCCGGTCTCTCACACCAGCTCCGGGGGACCCTTGTGTCCGCTGTACGAAGGCCACCCCTCAGGTTCACGCATCCATTCCGCTGCAGGGGTTGGCCAGGGCCTCTGCCGCCCCTCCCCATGCTTCCCTGGGCCCTGTCCTCTTCACAGCTGCCTCGGGCACGGCTGCCTTCCTCTCTCCACAAGCTGCCCGCACCGCCAAGCCCGATGACCCCGCCATCTGCTTCTGTTCCACACCTTTGTCAACCTGTCAAGTGGAGGGGGAGAGGGGAGGCCGGAGCCCCGGGCTCACACATCCGAGGAGAAGTTTATTTCTCAGCAATGCTTTTTCCTTCCAGCCTTATCAGCTCCCCTCCACGCAACCTCCTTGGCTCCCTTCCACGTCCGTCTCTCTCCTCCCCTCGCATCTCACACGTTGCCCTCAAAAGCCCAGGCTGACGTTATCAGAGGACAAGCAGATGTCCCTGTTTGCAGAGCCTGTCCCTGTCCTGGTAACTCTGTCCTCGGCTACCCCGAGTCTCCGAGTCTCTGTGTCTGTCCTTGGCCAGGGCAGCGTTGCTGGGGGATGCTGCGCTCTCTGCCCTGTGTCCCCGGGGGACCCCCCCTCTCCCGCCCCCACCAGGTCACAGCGAAACTGGTGGGGAAAGGTTGCTCTCTGCTTCATTAATTCATCCTGGATACTGGGAGCCAAAGGCTTTTAAACATAGCACGTGAATGTATGTAAATTTATACACTTGTGCAAAAAGGATATGAAAATATGCCTTTGGATTTTCTGGAAAAATCTCATCAGTCTATGAATTTCTCCCCTTCTCAACAGTGCTCTGTGATTCCTACCCCTCGGGTCCCTGTGCCCTGCGTCCGCCCACACTCGGCTCACTGCCTCTCTTGGCTCATGCTAGCTCATTATTAACATTAAACACATTATTCCTCTCCTCCCTCCTCTCTATATGTGAATTTAAACACATATATGAAGGCTAAACCTGTTAGAAAATTGTCAGTTTTCATTGGGGTTTAATTTACATTTCTCTCGTCAAGTCTGACCTTCTATTAACTTTAATGACTACCGTTTGCCTCCAAGTCATTCCTGCTTTTTTAAACAATATTAATGTGTTTGCGTTTCTGCTTAAATCATGCCTCTCCTCCAAGCTGGGTTGGGCCATCTGGCTCATGCCGCCACTTACGGCCCTGGACGTGAGCAAGTAGTTGTTCTTTATGGAACAGGCCCGAGCTTCTGACGGTTCACTGCTTGCTGCGGTCACCAGGAGCCACCTGGTCCCCACCTGCGGCAGACGCGGGGCTTCCTTCCTTCACAACCACCCCTGCGACTGCCCTTCCCACGCCCCTCCCCAGCTGTGGGCACCCGTGACCACGCACACACACTTCCGTCCTCTGGTTTTGTCTACGAACCGCAGTAGCTTCTCCTGGAATCTCCTCGGCTGGTTCTTTGGTGGACTCGGAGCTCACATTCTTCAAACTCCTTCCAGCCTTGACCTTTGGAGCCCCGCCTTGACCAGGGAGGGGCCGGCACCCCTGGCCCACCCGTCCCTGGCACACCTCCCTTCCTGAGTGCCAGGCAAGTGTCAACAGTCTCCGCATGCCATATAAACCTAGGGCCTTGGCCCTTCCCCGGGCCTGGTGAAAAAGGCATCTTCTGGCCCCTTTCCTGCACGTAGGGCTGATACCCCGGTCTGGGGTCTATGAGGGCCGGGCAGGATCTTCCATGACTCGGTAAGAAGAGATTTTCAATTCCCACGCTTAATTTGTGTCTGGTGCACACATAATCCCCATTTATACCACTGAGGAAACTGAGGTACAAAGAAGGTGACTAACTTCCTAAGGCCCCAAAGCTAGTGAGCAACAGAACTAGGGGTCCCCGTCCTTGGCCACCTTTATCCTTTCCTCCGTCCAAAGCTGGAGACACCCGGCTGTCCCATGCAGCTCAGGGGTGGGGAGCGGGAGCGGGGGCTCTGACGGGCCGGGGCTGGAGGGCTGGAGCTCCGGGGCTGTCCCTCCACGGGGCAGGCTGCGAGTGCACAGGCCAGTGTGCGCTGCTCCCCAGGTCACCAGGAAGGAACCCTCCAAGCCACCGTGTGGGAGTCATGCTGGTCCCAGTCACCAGGCAGTTTTGGACTGCGAGAACCTAAACTCCTTAAAATGTGCATGCTCGTTGGCCTCTGCCTGCTTCCGGTCGGGACAGGTTTTGAATATATCAGGGTGCACTGAGAAAAGTCTTAAGAATTTATCACTAGAACTATTTTCTCCCGGTAAGACCCTCCGAAGCAGCTCCTATCTCCGAGCCAGAGAAGGCCCAGTCTCTGCCCATGATCTAGCCGGCAAGGCCACTGTCACGGGGCCCTCGCTCGCCAGCCCTCCTGTGCTGGGCCGGCTGCGGTGGCTCCTTTCTCAAAGGAGAGCGCCTGGCATTTGTCAGGGGGCTCAGGTGTCCTGACAAGCTCCAAAGGTGAAACAGAAAACTCTCCTGGTGCGATTTTCCTATGCGATTTTTGTCTCGTGTGTTCCCCTTGGGGTTGGAGAAGAAATACTTCCCTGAATAATTCATAGGCCCTGAGGTGGAAACATGCTGCCTCTTTTTAATAAAAAGGCTGGGTACACGGCATTGATTATACCTCTTCTGCAACGCTCTAGAAAGCACATGGAGGTCTCAAAAGCTCTTCCAAATGCCTCTTATAATAGTGAGGCAAAAATTAAAATATGTGTAACCAAACAAACTAGTAGTGTTTGGATAATGTGTAAAATTATAAAGCTGTACTGAGCTACAAAACTGCTCACAAAGGGGAGCTGAAAAAATTAAGTAGCTGTAATTATTATAAAGTCTAATTTATTTTTACATGACTGAAAATGACTGTCATCGGTTTTCTGCTGAATGAGCACCTACTAGGTGCCAGGAACCCTGCGAGGCTTGTTATGTGAATCATCTCCTTCAGTTCTCACCAGTGAACTGGGTAAGTCAGAGCCCAATTCACAGAGCCACTGAGGCTCCGGAGGCCGAGCCACGAACCCCAGGTTTCCTAGGAGTGGAGGCTGGGGCCGCGTTCGGACCCAGGTCCGACCCGGAAGCACATTCCCTTCCCGTGGTGCCTGGAGCTTGGAGCCTGGGCACTCTCCTTTTGAGAACTCAGCTCCCTCTACATGTTGCAAAGTCACTGTGATAAATGGCAAGAGAATGAAGGCTTTGGAATCCTTCAGACAACAATTTACTTATTAGTTACAAACCCATGTCCTCTCAACATCTGATAGAAACTCACAGTCGACGTAGCTGAATGTTTTCATTTCATAGAAAGGAAACGGCGCAGAGAGCTTATGGGCTTTTCCCAACGTCACAGAGCAAGCCGACGACACCGCTAGGCCAGAACTCCGTCCTTGGACTCCTTGTCCAGTGCTCACTCTTCCATGTCACACACCACTGACTGTGGGCCCCGGGCTGCCACGGCGGCGTCACAGGGGCACCTCTGCGTCATGACCAAGCTTTCCTTCCCTGTGGTTCGTTCCACACAGATGCCCCGCCACTAAGAATGAAGCCAGGACTCAGGGCCTCAGCCTGGCGTGCAGACCCACCCGGACGAAGCAGCACGGCTTCTCACCAGCTCTGCAGACCTGGCGGCCATCTGCGTTTCGGTTCCGACTCTCGCAGGAGCGTAAGAGCAGACCGACGCCCAGCGTGTGTTCCTAACAGAACGGACCCTGCGGAGTGGTCAGTCTGCTCCCCTACCTAGGGCCGCAGCTGAGTGGCCAGCTCCAAGGCAAGGGATGAGGGGAGCAGTGGGGCAGCCCCAGGCTCCTGGACCAGCCACCCAGAGAGCGACGTGTGTGTACCTCTGCAGAGCCAGCGCCACACACCGTGGACACTGCAGTGACTTACCTGGTCCTCTCGGTGCAACAGGTCCCACCCCTCCCCTCCTCTGACAGGATGACAGTGTGCCCTTACTAGCCAGTGGCCTCGGGGACCAGCTGGAGTCTCCGGCTCCCTCAAGGTAAGGGAGCCCCCAGTCTGTAAAGGGCTGACTTTTGTACTGAAGTCTCCCTGGGGTGGGGGGGCGGGGACACCTCCTCCCCCAAGGTAGCTTCTAAAAGCAGTGCAGAGACCAAGATGACAGGGCCACAAGAGTGCCTTTATTAAACCCAGAGCCCCAGGGTGGCTTGGACTGGTGGCCAGGGGCCCACTGCCTCAAACGACCACCAGACAGGGCTGCTCAGGCTCTGCACTGCCGACTCCTGGGGCTGCACGTACACTGGCCGCAGCAGGAGCGGCACCCGCTGGGCTGGCCGCCTCTGGCCTTCGGAACCAGAATAGGGTCTGAGGGTCATGAGCTACCTGCTGCTTCCAAGGGGAGCCCCGTCTAAGAGTGGGGGTCCCGCCGCGCTCAGACTCACCAGTCGCTGCATGCTCTTCACGTGGGTGGGGCTGATGGATAAGGCTTCTTCGTACCACCGCCGGGCTTCGTCGATGTTTCCTCGGAGCTCGGCAACCTGGCCACGCATGTACAGGACGTTGTGCGACATTGGGAAGAGACTGGCAGCTTCCTGGGTGCAGGCTGTGGCTTCCGCAGGCTTCCCAATGCCAACGTAGACCTCGGCTGTGGGGAAGGGAGCAGAGGTTGGTGAGACCGGCTTCACTGACCTCCAGGGGGGACCCTGCGAGCGACTGTGACTTTGGCTGGCGATGTTTCCACCGCGCACCCCACCCCCCACCAAAGAGTCTGGCAGGGGCTCATCTGGAACACACAGGGTCCAGGGCCAGCCCAGCCCCCACCCGAGTGGGAGCAGCTGCAGGCTGACAGTCATTCATGCCCGCTGCTGTAGAGGGACTTGAGTCGCTCCTACTGTGGGTGCCTTGAAGGGGACACATGTCACCAACACCAAGAGGTGTGTGAGGCCTGTGTGGGTCACCCCCCATCCATTTTCAGGACACCTGCCCTCAGGGCTCACCTAGAACACCTGGTACCTGGGACACCTGCCTTCAGCTCTGACAACCACAGGAAAGGACCAGAGTGAGCTCACGGACCGGCAGAGCGGAGGCTCACAGCCCCTCACGGGGTGATGGCTCTGCCCTCTGGCCTGGTCTCCCGATGCCAGGAGGTGTGCCAAGGGCAGCCGGCTGGGGCTCAGATGTCTACGGGCGTGAAGGAGAATGGCTGCTCCGTTAGCGCCTGCCCATGGGCCAGGGGCCGCCGCTGAGCCCTGGAGACTGTTGACTGTATCCTGTCAACGAAGCCCTGGGGAAAACCAAGCTGTCGCTTTCAAAAAAGCAGGAAAATGACCTTTCCTCCAGTCTCAGGCCTCAGCTCTCCCGGTCCTAGGTGGGGGGTCCTGAATCGCCCTGCAGCTCAGGCCTCCCTCAAAGAGCCCATCAACATGTCCAGGTGCCGCCTGTCTGTGTCTCAGGTACATGCAAGTGTCCTCTTCTCCACCATCTTCCCAGTGCTGGGCCATCGGGCTCCCCTTCCCCCTCCAGGTCAGTCAACCCTCCCTCATCTCTCACGCTATGACCACTGGCCTCCACCCCTGGTAGTTAACGTATATGTATATTAATGTCCTGTATAGAGTATGATGCACATGAAAACAGAAATCGA
The DNA here is from genome assembly GCA_004026545.1 of Mormoops blainvillei. Classification (NCBI taxonomy): domain Eukaryota; kingdom Metazoa; phylum Chordata; class Mammalia; order Chiroptera; family Mormoopidae; genus Mormoops; species Mormoops blainvillei. The sequence goes on along the minus strand of PVJD01004143.1, from coordinate 131,231 downwards.
AGAATAACACAATACAAAGAAATAGAAGTTTGGCTATTACGTATACCTAATGAGGTGTGTCCTGGAGGCAAGTCCTCCTGGAGCCCCTCGCCTCCTGCCATCTGTCCCCGACAGCTGCTGCCAGACCAGCCCTGAGGCAGGGCTCTGGGTGGGTCGTTGCTCTGCAGAAAAATACTTCTTCCCTAAGGTTCTTCCTGCTGCTCCCCACCTGGCCCTACTTTCTTCCCCTCCCTGTTCCGACTGACAGGTTTATCTTGTTTCATTACTGTCCCTCCAGAATGTAGGCCATCGGTCCCACGTGCTGTTCCTGGCTGTGTCCCCAGTGGCTAGGACACACAGCTGGAGCTCGCGAAAGAGTGGTGAATGAATGAATGAATGAATGAATGAAAACAGTAACTAGCATTCGGTAAACAGGGGCCTTGCACCAAGAGCTGCTCTCATTTCTCCTTTCACCTGCATGATGGTCCTATAGGCACTGTTATTTTACCCCGTTATACAGGTGAGGAAACCGAGGCACCGAGAGGCTGAGTAACTTGTCCAAGGTCTCGGGGCAGGTTAGGGGCAGAGTCTGGCCTGGAGCGGGCGCTCTTGGCCTCGACAGAGAACAGTGTCGCCCCTGCACCAAAGTAACAGCCAGATCCCTTTGCCTCGCATTCGGAGCCCTCGGGACCGCCTTCCCCGCCCTCACTGGCTTGTGTTCCTACTGCCCCCTGCACCCTGGGCTCTCCTGCGGTGAGCGCTGCTGTGTCCGTGCACCCTTCGGTTTATTCTCTTGTGATGCCTCGCCCATCCTAGCCCCCTTCAAGGCCTAGCTCGATCACCGCCTCTGACTCCACCCCTCCCCTCAGAAGGGGGCCCAACCTGTGCACCTCTCCGTGGCTATGCCCCCAGCAGTTTTTGTGAGGGGTCTCGGGTCCGCTCCTGACACTGACACGGCTGACTTTCTGGCCTTGACCAGCTTGCATGACCCTTCTCCCCAGCACCCTCGGTTCCCTGGTGGCCACATTCACATCGGTGATGACTCCTTAGGCCACGGGAAAGTCCTGGAGGATGCGGTCTCGCCAGGGCTCAGACCCACCCCGCACCTCCGCTGTCAGGTCCTCTGTCTGTCAACCCTCCCCTCTGCAGCAGCACAGAGATGACGGGCTGGCCCGGCGACCCATGCAGGAGAGGCCGAAGTGCCTCTCAGAGACGGAAACCCAGGCAATTCGGACAGTTTCCGATGCCCTCCGAGAGAGCCAAGCCAGCAGCATGCCTGCCTCGCATGGTCCAGAGGCTGCGTGCCTGGGCCTCACCAGCACGTACCGCACACGGGGTTCTGCAGAGACAAAGAGGACATGACCTGTCCTTCAGTTTGGGCCCAGGCAAAGCCTGGCCTCCTGGGAGATGAACACTCTCACTGTGACACCGCAGGGCCATCCGATGTCTTTCAGTAACTCGATTCTCTCCAGGTTCTTGCCAGAAAGGGTTGCACGCGCACCCTCCGTGGGTCTGAGTTCCCTGAGCAGGGTGGCAACTCCGGCGAGCCGTGGGAACGTTCCCTAGCTGTACGCGTGCTCCTGACTTGCTTCTGCTTCGGGGGTGAGTTTATGCACATTTTCAAGATCCCCAGGGCCTAGAGCTGTCGGCGGGTGGGTGAGGTGCACTGGGCCTCTCCTCGATAGATCACTGGGGAATTTTTGAAAAGGCCATTTGCGAGAGTGGGGGCTAAATACTTCCAGAGTTTTTATACCAAGATTCAAGGCCGGGGGAGCGTTAAACACCACACAGCAATGCGCCTGCCAGTCCTATTCTGTGAGGGTCCCCCCGGGACCAAGGGTCTTCCCGATCCCGGTGTCTCCATGAGCCACAGGTCTGAGCCACTGTTTCCTTCACGAGGTGGGGAAATGGAAGACAGGGCTGAGCTGAGTCAGGATCAGAAGGAGGGGGGAAGGACTTCTTTCCAGTGGCCCAGAAGTTGCGGGAGGAAACCTATGTCGCCGGTGAGGCTTGTGCTCTATGGCAGATGGGGCGGACAAAGGCCTGGGTGCTCCCGAGTGACTTATTTTAAGTTCAAATGGAAGGACGGAGGACACAACGTACCACAGTGATTTGCAAGCCATTTTCCCCAATGGAGCCTCCTTTTTCCAAAGAGATCTCAACAGTGGGCAGTGCCCTCCAGTTCGATTCCCAGTCAGGCCACATGCCTGGGTTGTGGGCCTGGTTCCCAGTTGGGGGTGTGTGGGAGGCAACCGATCGATTTTTTTTTTTTCCTCTCTCACACATCGATGTTTCTCTCTCTCTCTTTCCCTCTCTCTAAAAATAAATTTTAAAAATCTTAAAAAAATAAAAATGAGGGGGCAGCTTGCCTCCCTCTTGGCTTGGTCCCCTTTCCCGGCCTCGGAGCCACTGCTGGGGGACGCCAGGGCTCTAGGGTACCTGGACTGTAAGCCACAGTGTCATGAGAACATCGAGGATTCGGTCCCTATGCCTGGGCCTTGTGTGTGGCCTTGGGTGAGGTAGTCGGCTTCCCCGGGCCTGTTCACCGGTCAGAGGGGGCCTGATGCCATCCGGCACCTCTCTGAGGGCGATGGCAAGGACCTACCAGGAGGTGGAAGCCTGTAGCCCAGAGGGGCTGAAAAAGGTGAGGATGGTTCCTAGTGGAGTCCCACCCCTCTGAGACGGCAGAGTGAGGGAACTAAGGGGACAAGAGGTAAAATGACCCGTCCGAGCCCCACAGCCCTAAAGGGCTGAGTCAGTGCACTTGGGAGAAGCAGGTCCAGCCTCTCCGTTTTACCAGGGCTCCAACCAGAAAGAGGCTCAGAATTACAGGCACAGTTCGGACATACTGCGAGCTGGGCTCTGCACAACTGTGACAGAGTGAATATCGCAGCAGGGAGAGCGTCACAATAAAGTGAGTCACATGAAGTTTTGAGTTTCCCGGTGCATTATCAAAGTTACGTTTATCCTATGCTGTAGTCTTTTAGCATGCAACAGTGTTACGCCTAAAAAACAATGTCCATACCTTAATTAAAAATTGCTTTATTGCTAAAAATTGCTAACCATCACCTGAGCCGGCAGTGAGCTGTGGTCTTTTTGCTGGTGGAGGGTCTTATCTTCGATTTGTAAGAAACACAGCGTCTGTGAGGCGCAGCACGGTGAGGTATGCCCGTAGTCATTTCTCCGTCATGAAGACATGACATCTTAATGTCTAAGCCTCCATAAATGAAACCTCAGTGGTGGGGTTTCTGACATCAGTCAAGTCTTTTGGGATGGGGTTGGGGCGGTAAGAGGAAAGGCTAACCTGGAAATACCTGGGGGGGCCTTCTCACCCAGGCACATAGACACCAGACAGGTGTCTACGATGAGCATGCGCTGTTTGGGGAGCCTGCCTTCCTGGGGGTCCGTGGCTCAAACGGGGACCAACATCTCCCGAAAAGAGGGTTTCCCCAACGTCCATCCCTGATCTCACAGGGTTAGCAACTCCCTCCTCTGCGTTCCCACAGCATTACGATCCCCCTGTAGAAACACTGCCTTTGCTAGAAAGTGCCCCAATCTTGCTTCTTGTTTCTGTCAGGACCCCATCTGCCACAGCCACGCCACGTGCTCCCTCAGGTCCCATCGAATCGATGCATTTCGGGGGAGGCCTTGGGCTCGTTCCCGGTGGCCCCTCAGAGCTCTGTGTCTAGTGCCTTGTCCCTTGGTTGTCTACATTCTCGGTTTGCTCTTATAGGCTCAACACTGGGCTCAGCCCCCTGCCCAGGGAGGCCAGCAATTTGGGATGGGTGACTTCAGCTCAGCTGCGATGCATCAGGGAGCCCCACTGAGGCCAAAGTCTAACCACGCTCTCCGATCCGGCCGCCCTAGGAACACGGTTGCGGGTTTGCTCTCCATCGCCTCCTCTGTCTATTTCTTAATGGGCTGAGAACTCAGGAGGTAAAGAGAGAAGTATTATTTATACTTCCCTAAAGCCTCCACAATATGATCAGTTATTGTCTTTTCCCACTAACGCTATGAGCAACTCCCAGCCATGGTCATCTCCGCACCCCTTAGCACAGGCTCTAGCACTCAGTAGGTGCCCAAGAAAAGTTGGGAGATGAATAAACACTGGATGAGGTCAGAGGAGTGTAACCATTTCCATGGCCCAGGACAGTGACCCAAGTCAGAGACCAGAGAAGCAACAGCCGTTGAAGATTCCCTGACCCTTTCGCCAGGGGCTAAATTCAAGTTAAAAAAAAAAAGTCTGCAGAGGGGAGCTGGCTCTGGGGACTCACAGCCGAGCCAATCAGCTTCCAACAAGAACACACACGAGTGCAAGGTCAGGGCCCCCACTGGAGGGAAGCTCTGAATGGTCCCTCGCTGAAGAGGTCACAGGACGAAGATTCTGTCCTGGTTGCTGGCAGCTGACAGTGAACCAAAGGTCAGGGGCTACTCAGGGTCATGGACATTTCTACCTCGTTCTGAGAGCTCAGCCTACACTCTGGCTACCCCCCTTGGATTGTCCTTGTCACTGGGTTACTCTGAGAAATGTTGCAATAAATTCTGTCCTCTGCTTGCAAACCTTCAGTGGTTCCCTACTGCCGGTGAATGTAAACCGCATGCTTTTGCTCAGCGTTCAAAACTCGGGCCCCGCCACCTTTCCAACTCTGTCGCTCTCTGTTCAATTCACGGTCTCACCTCCATACCTCTGCTTGTGCTGTTCCTTCTGCTCCAAATGCCTTTCCTGAATTGCCATCTGTCGAAGGCCCACCGTTCCTCTCTCTAGGCTCCGCCAATCCCTACCCCGCACCTGACTTCCCCAGACGCCCTGGGCGCTCCGGGAAGTCCTGCTCCCAGTCTGCCTGCACTACACTGACCTGGCGCTGAGAGTCTAAGGACTACTTTTCCCTCAAGGTGAAGAGGTACTCCCGACCGGGGGACTCCACCGCAAGGTTGAGACCTGGCTCCCTGGGGCTCGGGGCTGCACTGCGCAAAGGTGCTGGGCCGAGTGGGGCGGAATCCAGTCTGGATGCCACAGGCAGGCTATGTGCCCGGCACGGGCTGCGTCTGTGCCCGGCACGGGCTGCGTCTGTCCCAGGAGTGCGTGGACGCTCTTTCCTTCTCACAAAGGTGCCATTGACTGGCCAAGCCTGCTCCCCAGGGTCAGTCTAGCCAGAGGGGACACCTTTTGTGAGGCTCACGGAAAGAAACAGTACCTGTTTCTAAAAGGGCTGAGCACAGTGTGGGTGCCGTCACACCTGCCATTCCTCCTGAGACCTGGCAGGTAGGAAGGAAAGTCTGCTGTCCCATCGGGTCCTCCCCAGCCTCGCAGGTCAGGCCCACAGGCAAGCAGGCGGGCAGGGGGCTCAGCCAGCGAAGTCCCTGACCCCTCGAAACCATCCCTTTACCCCCAATCCTGCTTCCCCCAAAGGGCGGCGACTTGTGCTTGGGAAACAAATTTCAGCCACTTGGTTCTGTGATAGCACCTGCCCAGGGAGGGCAAAGGGGTCCTCAGGGGAACGCAGGTGTCTGCCAGGAGCAGCAGGTGCCCGAGCACGCCCCCCGTGTCTTCACGAATTCATTCTCTCATACAAAAATGAGCACGTGGGCCGAAGAAGAAAGGGGTCACCTGTTGTGATGAGTCTCCGGTCACCCCCCCAGCGCACCGAGGCCCAGGGGAGGCCTTCCTCCTCAGCCCTCACTGGAATGGCTCTTTGGGGACTCGGGAAGTGAGGTGAGTGGGTGATTTGTTTCCATGCTACAGTCCTACCCGAGTTTCTCTGGGCCCCAAACTGGGGTCTGCGGTCCCCAAGGGGGACACCACGCAGGTCCTGTCCAAGTGCCTCCGTCTGGGTCTTGGCTGTATGACTGACATTTATTTCTGAGTCTGTGAGTGGCTGTGTTGATTGGTGTAGTGTGGTCCCTTTGCCAGGGGCTCAGCGGGACGGTGACACTAGCTCCTCATCCCCCTACTACACTGGCCACGCACCTTCTTCCCTCTCAGGCCTCGGTCCAGATGGTCTCACGCCTTAGCCCTTGCCCCCAGCCCCTCGGCTGACCTTGACGCATCATCCAACGAGAAGGCAGAGCCAGCTGAGCTGACCTCAGGCCCTTCGCTGTCCGCCGCCCCATCCATGCTGCCCCTTCTGCTCTTAGGGCCAGCTCTCCGCCTGGGCCCGGGCCCCACCCCCTCTGCCTTCTCGAGCAAGTCACACCTTCACCTGTCCTCTCTTTTCGGGATGACAAGAGTCTCAATCTTGAGTGCACCATCCCCATCGGCACTCAACAGGCTGCAGGGTCCGCCACTCACCCCACGGTCCTCCCCAGCCCACCCCCACTCTGCTCCACAGGGCTCTTCTTGCAAGAAACGTGCCCCCTCGCCCTTCTCTCCTCACTCGCCGTCCACTCTGCAGCCCAAATCTGAAGTGTAGGCTTGAATATCCAGCACCTGCCCGACGCTGTCACTTGCATGTTCTCAGGCACCTGACACTTCCAAGTTCACACAGGACTCGGCTTCTCCCCCCTGCTGACCCCACACAACAGCTCTTCACCTGGGCTTCCCACTGCAAAAAATGGAACCACCGGTCACCCACTGACTCGAACCCCAAACACAGGATTCTTCCTTTTCCTTCACCCCCCCCGCGCACCCCGCCCCAGTCTAATCCATCCACGAGCCCTATCAGTTCTATCTCACGTGCGTCCCAGGTGCCCACGCCTCCCCGCCCCACCGATCCCACGCCTCGCCCAGGCCGCTCTCCTCTCCCCCGTGGGCCGATGCTCCTAGTTTTCCTGCTGCACTTACTGCTCCCACCTCGCTGCCTCCGTTCCATTCTCCCCACTGAAGGTGGGGATCTTCAAAAACCTCAGCCTTACCCTTTCACTCTCCTGCTCGAAGTCCCTCCGTAGGTTGCTAATGCTTTTAGGATTAAGTTAAAAGACTTGGCAAGATCTTGCCTCACCTGGGCCCCCTGCCATTTCTCCAACACCCAGAGCTCAGGTGGCCCGCAGGCCTTGGCATGTGCTGTCCTGGGCCTCCCACCATCGTCCTGACCGCCCACTCATCAACCCTCGGGTCTCTGCTCCCCGTGCTAGGGCCTCCGCTGGCTCCCCTGGGGGAAGACTCTGCTAGCAGTTCCTGCGGGAGCCCGCTCTGCCCCCTCACGGCACCTGGCATGAGGGGAGTGAAGTCTTCTGCTCTTGTTTTGGCTCTAATCTGGACAATGTATGGGACGGTGTCTCGTCTGCATGACCATCACATCCCAGAGCGTAGCTCTGACTGTGGCATGAAAAGAGATGTGCAAGGACACGGCGTCCAACAACTGAGTGCCACCCAGGGTGAGAGCTGGGGCTCTGAGCTCACACTGGGTGGGTCTGGATTCTGGCCTCTCTGCTATTAGCCCTGTAACCTTAGACAAGTGACTTGACAGCTGTGTCTCAGTTTCTTCATCTGTAAAATGAGATGAATCGGGTATGTACGTCCCATGAGGCTCTCACGAGACAATGAATTAAGACATATAAATGAGTTAGATGAATTAACTCATGAGTTAACGCATGATAAATGAGTTAAGACGGGTAACATTCTTGGAATGATGTCTGACACACGCACAGTCCTTGACAGACGGTAGCTACCTACAAGTCGTAGACCATGAATTACGACCCACCTCCGGGGCAGAAGAAGGGGCCGGACTGCGGGGTGGGTGCTGACTGATCAAGGATGACGCTGCGTCAGGCAGGCATGACCCCTGGGGAAGGAGCACTCCCTCCCGCAGGCGCTCGCTGTGCACTGACAACGCACCACCTGTCTGGGAGATGTCTTCTTGCCAGGGGGCCAGGCCACGGGATTATCCTCTACCCGGCTGGTGTGGCCTCCCGGAGGCTGGGCGGAGCCCAGCGGGGGGAAGGGCGAAGACGACAGGCCAGGCCAGGGCCAAGGGATTTGTGAGAGTATCACAGCTTTAAATTCCCAGCAGAAATCAGAAAATCTGATCTTGCACATCTAAGAATAGCCGTTGGTTTCGACTGTGAGAGGTGCCAAAGTGAAAGCTATAATTATTAGTAAGTAACAAGCAGAAATTAACCACCTACTGCAAAGTCATTTTTAGCTGCCATCCCAAGTGGAAATTGAAAGATGGGCACCAAGAAGCTGCTTGGCTCAGGACGGGCTCTGGCTCAACTCTGAACCACCGTGAATGTACTCCTTTCCAATGGTCGGCATGAGGCTTGCATTCTAAAGGAGCTGGTGGTGCTGTGTCTGGGGGCGTAATAAACATCAGATGCTCTGCACAGCCCCCTGACTCCGGCCTCCTGACCCCTGCTGCAGGGGCGCCAGCTTCCGTCTGGCCTGGGTTTCCCTCACGCAAAATGGAGGAAAGAACACCTTGACCTTCTTTGTAAGGTGACGAACATACAAATCGCACTGGAAGATACCTGGAACTTTCAGGAAAAGAGGCTACGGGGTGGGTAGTTGCTTTCTAAATATCATATGAGGCCCAGAGGGCATGAAGAAAAGATCGACAAAAGTGTTTTCAAAAAACTGGCAAAAAAAGAGACAAAAAACAGAAACAAAATAAAAAAGGGGAGAAACGTTTCCGGCACACAGCACAAACACAAAGCAAATTTCTGAGACATGTAATAAATGCTTATACGTCAAAGCGAAAAGCTCAGTATCTCAGAAAAACGGGTAGATGTCATAAACAGACCACTGAAATTCCATTTTCACTATCAGGTCGGCAAAGACCTCGAAGGCTGATAATTCCTTGTGGAGGCAAGGATGAGAGAAAATGAGTATTCACACATTGCTGACTGGAATGTAAACTGGTCCAGTTCTGTGGAAGGCAACCTGACGCAATTTATCAAAATTAAAGAGTCCACACCCTTTGATCCATCATTTCTACTTTTAGGAGTTTCTCTTACAGATGCAGAACAACATACATAAGGATCCTTATCGATGCATTGTCTGTCATGGCAAAATACCAGAAATGATCTCAGTGTGAATCAAGGGAGTCCTGGTTAGGATGCGGTAAATTCACACGATGGGTTTGCAGTCTGGAGCGGCTGAAAAGTGCGAGTCAGCTTCCTGAGCTGATAAGCGGTGACCTCCAAGTGGGCGGAATCTCTGGAAGGTGCTCAGACTACTGAGAGTGGGTGCCTGGGGGTGGGGGGGGTGGGCTTGAGACAGAGGGGAGCCTTCTCACGCTACGTGTTTTGTGTCTCTTCAACAGTGTGCCGCACACATGCGTCATTTATTCAAAAATAATTGAAATTTCAGCCACTTGGTTCTGTGACAGCGCCCGCCTGGAGAAGTCCAAACATAACTGGGGAAGAAAACATGCACGACCCATGCAGGTCAACCATCAGGTATTCTGGCGAAGAGTCTGAGGTACTGGGGGCCGAGGAGTCCAGGACAGGAGGACGAGGTGCTGAGGGAAGAGGGTACAGAGGGCGCCCAGGGCGTGGGTCCCACCACGCAGGAAGGGAGGGACCCTGCATGAAGCATCCCTGGTCCATGTGGGCCTGAGCTCCCCACTGGCCTGTGGCCCGCTCGCTTACGGAGCAGATGAAGGTTCAGGTGTCCTATTCACGATGTCTTTGCCATTGAAATGGCCCAGGGCCCCTCTCATCCAATCGGGTGGAAATCGGAGGTCATCTCAGAGCAACTTACCTGTAAGCCTCAAACCTGGAGCGAGGCCATGGCTCCCATCATGTGTTTCCCCTAAGCTCCCTGGAGAAAACCACCATGAGAAGAGAAGCCCACGGGTGCCACAGAAACACCACGGCCTTGCGTGTGAGACCCAGGTCTAACTAGTTTCTTCTAAAGCTTGCAAACCTTACGGAATCGGGCAGTATCGCTAGAGCCGATGACGGACGCGGATGTTACCTGGTTTCCATCAGTTACCTAAAAAACGGGGGTCACTTTTCGTTTGCCTCTCAGAGCAGCAGAACTCAAACCACATGCGCTAAACCTTCACAGTCCCACGGGGGCCATTTTGCGAATTCCTTTTGAACTGACCTCTTCGAAGACGACGTGACTACACGATAAGATTCTAAATCTTGACTCTAACCGTCATTGCTTTGAGTGAACACGGCGCAGACCCTATGCAGATTCTAATTCACTCCATTCATCTACATGACAGACAATGTTCGCTGTACGCACGTAAGCTCTCTGCGTATTCTGCCCAGAGCCAGGCAGATGCGGCATCTGTTTTCCGTAAATTCAATTTCACTAACATGCAGAATGTTAAAAGCCCCGCCTAGTTACGTGCCATGAGAGCTTCACTGTCCTACAGACTATGGTGATGAGAAATGGGTTACATAAAAGTTCAAGGGCAGCTCCAAACTGTTCTTCAGTGTTCTAACGCGCAGCTACAAAGTTTCTTGCCCAGAGCCCTGGCCAGCCACGCCTCGAGGAACAGAGCCTGGCCAGCCGAGAGGGGGACAGCAAGCCCCAGGGCGAAGTTGTCCTGAGACCCAGCTGCCTCTCACTCAGCCATTATCTTTCCCAAGAAATAAACAAGAGAAGCAACACCTGTGAGGCCGCCCAGAGGCCTCACCTTCGGCTCTTGGGGCCTTTTAGCCATCGGCCCTTCAACGCTAGACAACTAGGCTTCGCAGCCAGCTGGGAAGACAGCCTCGCCAGCACTGGCCCTGCAGGTTCGGCCGGTCTCTCCTGGCCCGACGCTAACCTGTTCTCCTTTTTTCCCTGTTTTCTGCAGTCGCTGCTCATAAAGGCTGCTAAAGAGGACGGGCCCCTGGACTGGGGACTGGGCTTTCCCGAGGGACGGCAGTGGAGGGGGCCTCCTGCGCTCGTTGCCCTGACAGTCCCCCGCTTCAAGGGCCCGTGAGAGCCCAAGGCTGGCCAGCGTCGCGCAGGAAGAACAATCAGCACATTTGTGAGTCACCCCTCGCGGGTACTTCTGCTTGGCAGAACATAATTTTTTAATTTACGGTTGCTGTTACGGCTCAATTAAAGATGCCCACACCGCAGAGGCAGGCGGGGCTTGCCTCTGCGACGGGCCAAAGCCAGGTAAACCCAGCTGCGTTTTCGCAGACAAAGATCCCCCAGTGGTGCCAAACAAGGCCAAACACCGTGCCATTAGCCTTGGCAGCGAAGGAGCAAACAGCTGGACAATGGGGGATAATGAGCACCTTCCCAGCCAAATCTGGGCTCTCATCAAGTGACCCGAGAGTCAAGCCTGGGAAGGCCTTGGTAGCATCTTGAAGATCAAGTGATAAAGTATGCGGGACAGAAACGATCTTTTATATAAAAATATAAATCAACAGCCATCATCTGTTCGGAGTCTCTGTAGAATGGGATTCTTGTTGCTAAAACTGCCTGCGTGCTGGACTTATTCTGGGGATTTCCAGCTACATAGCCACGTGAAACTCAGGCGGAGCTTTGTACCTACTTCCCAGGCCAGTTTCCACTTCAGCAGATGTGGCACTTGCCTCCCTCTCTGTGGATCCCCAAGAGTGTCCTCAGAGAGGGGAGCGGGATGACAAAAACACCGCCCCTCCCCTGGCTTGGATTAAGACACCTGTGTCGTCTATCTGCCTGCCCCCCTCTCCCAGGGACTCCCAGAATTCACTGCCAGAATGTGTCAGGCAATGGCGCTCATCAACCCTAGGGGATGGCCGCCATTAACCCCACCGTACAGGTGAGGAAACTGAGGCTGAGAGGACGCTATAAACTTAAGTCTGTACAGCTGTTGAGTCACAGTGCTGGGATTCCCCTCCAAGTCTGCAGGACTTCCAGACTTCCAGGTCTGGGACATCATGCTGTGCTGTCTCCCATAAAGAAAGTCTGGGGTGTAGCTCTCTGGCCCCGGCTGCAGCCCACGTCCCGTACTCCGCATAGCAAGTCCCTGTGATCCATAGAGTCCAGTGTGGAAGATCTTTCCCAGATGCCTATCTGTGTCAGGCTCTGGGTCAGGGTATTGAGGCAGTGGAGGGACAGGGAGATATCGAGTAACTCATGGTTCCTGCAAGGAAGTACATTAGTTCCCCTTATCTGCAGTTTTACTTGCTACAGTTTCAGTTCCCCACAATCACCTGTGGTCCAAAAATATTAGATGGAAAATTCCAGAAATAAACAATTCATAAGTTTTGAATTGCATGCCATCCTGAGTAACATGATGAACTCTTGCATCATCCTGCTCCGTCCCACCTGGGACAAGAATCATCCCTTTGTCCAGATTCTCCACGCTCTGTGTATGACCTGCCCATTGGTCTCTTAGTGGCCATCTCAGTTATCGAACAGGCTGCTGTGGCATCGCAGGGCCTGTGCTCGAGTCACCCTTATTTTACTTAGCAACAGCCCCAGAGTGCACGCGTGGTGACGCTGACAATCCAGATCCGCCAAAGAGAAGCTATAAAGTGCTACTATTTTATTAGTGATTGTTGTTAATCTCTTTCTATCCCTAATTTATAAATTAAACTTTATCACAGGTATGTATAAAAAGGAAAAAGCATAGTATATAGAGGGTTCTATAGTAACCAAAGTTTCAGGCATCTCCTAGGGTTCTGGGAACATACCTTCCGTGGATCGGAGTGGGGGGACTGTGTAGTAGCATTTTGGTGTGACTTCAAAAGCTTTGATCTCTCCTGAGGAGGGGTTGTGGGGTTGGGGGCCAGAGGCAGGTGCCCTTGGCAGGTTGTGAGGTGGGGTTGGGGGCCCAGCAGCAGGGCAGGGAGGTACCTGCGTGGAGCCAGATCTGTGCCAGGGTCATCCAGGGGTGCAGCGGGCCCTGCTTGGGGGCGCTGCTCTGCAGAGACGAGGCTACTTCCGACAGCGCCTGCTCCACTCGGGAGGCCGCCACCGATGTGGCGTGGATGGAGCCTGCGAGAAGTTTTCAAGAAGTCAGCATCAGAAGTGAGAGGGCGGGCCCTACCAACCTCCCGCCCCCCACCCACACACAGACACGAGTTCAAGACATACACACACCCCGTTCCCCACGATGTTTCTGAGGCTTATTGTCCATAAAGAAATACAACCGTGACAGCCAGAACCTCACTTTCTGTCCTTTGCTTTAGCTAATCTCCTCGTCAACAACCAGAGCCCATGCTAGCTCAGCGTTCCCTCCAGAAGCTCAGTGTGTACGCTGTGAGTGCTGGGGGCAGGGGGGTGTGGCTAGGACACAGCTGTGACACACCTGCGGAGCCTGGCAAAAATGAAGTCTACAGCGTGAACTTCCAAAGCACCCCTGAGAGGGCCTAACCCCAGAAACGATGGGGGCGGGGAAGGGAATTGCACTCATCTCCCGGGGTAACCCTTGGAGTAGACGAGGACATTTTCAGACAAACCTAGCAACTTCCCCCTTCATTCCCTGGCCTTCCAGAGGTGGGCAACACCCCCAGCTTAGAGACCATATTCCAGAACACGACTTCACTACAGAAAAGCACACTTTCGCCCTATGTCTAAGCAGGTATCTCCGATGAAGGCTGATGTTAGACTAGCGGAGGACAGGTTACACGGCGAAGATGCCTGGGGCTCAGGGGCTGCGCCTGCCTAACTCGCGCGCAAGTCCTGCTGTCCTGAAAGGTAAAGAGGGCAGAACGAGCAGAGGGTCTGGTAAAGGGGCTTCCACCCAGAAGGTAGGTGAGTCAAATGGCTCATTCCTCTCACGCTGACCTTCTAGGGCCCCGATGGCCCGAGACCACCTCCTTAAGCAGGCGTTTGGTCCCCGCCTCTTTCCAACGTTTACTCTGGACCATATGGTCTCAGAACTCAGGGCAGGAATCTCAGTTACTTCAAATGGGAAATTGTAGATGTTTATTTTCACCAGCAACATTTGTAATGTATAATTCATCATAAAATATAATACGAAGATAAACATCATTAGTGGTGACTATCAATTCGTCATTGTGTTTAAAACAGTGGTAATATATGAAGACAGAGGCTGACTACTCAAATAAATCGAGTCGGTTGTACTCCAGACAAGACAAAATTGTGAGCATGAAAAGAACTTCTGTGGGGCTTTGAAATGTGTCATAATTTATTCATTTTAAGAGTATGTGTAGGGAGAGACTGGCCATCCATGAAGTTTTGACTCTTCCAGCATGAAGGAAACATGGATTTCTCTGCAGACACTCAAATCCTTCGGTGGGGGTTTGGTGCAAGGTTTAAAGGAGGTGGATGGTAACCAGATGGTGAATCTGCCGTCTGTGCGTCATTGGCACACAGACAGTGCCCATGAGGACTAGCCATGAGTGGACATTTGGCCCAGTCCAAGACATCCGGGGGGACATTTGGTCCTCACCAAAAGGTCCTGGAAATTTGGTCCTGTCAAAAACCTCCATGAGCACCGTGGGCCCATGCCGGGTTGTCCTTGATACTTGGTCTCATCAAAAAACGTCCACCCTCAGGAAAGATCCCTGGGTTCCAAATTTCAAGGATCCTTTTGGCATAGACCAAATCTCTCTCTGGACGTTTGAAAAGGAACAAATATCCTGCAAGGGCATGAGCTGGAGGACAGCGGCCCGGGAGAGGACCACTGAGTTCCTCCACAGCGCACGCTGCCACACGAGAAGGAACTTGAGGCTCCGTGAGAGGACACTAACGGATGCTGCCCTGATACAGAGAACTGGTGAAGTTTGGCCAAAAGCCGACCTGGCTCAGGCAGTGTGTCTGACTACTCAAAAAAAAAAAAAAATCTAACAGTAATTTTGCTTAATATGCTATTTATTTTTTCTTGGGCCTTGTTTTGTTTTTAACTTTTTATGGAAAAAGAATATTTTAACTTTGATAACAAGGACTTGATGTCATTTCCCTGAGATTTTTAGTAGCAACTATCAGTTAAATAAAGGAGGTTATTGTTGCTATATCCTGACATTACAAAGCTGGCTTACTTTCTCACGGACTGTCCTGAACAAGTGGTTCTCAACCTTGGCTTCACCTCAGAATGACTCGGGGATTTAAAAAATCATGATGCCATAGATATGTCCCAGACCAATGGAATCACTATCTCTAGGGGTGGGGTCAGGCATCTGTTTGTTAACCACCCATGGGATTCCGAGGTGCAGCTCCGACTGAGACCCACTGCCCCCGAGGGCCAGGAAGCAGGTGGTACTACCATTCGGTCAAGAAAAGCTTGAAGGCAGATTCTAGACGTGCCACCAGCCTGGGCTCTACTGCTTCCCCATAGCCCAGCGATCTGGGGACAGTGCCCCTCAGGCCTCATGGCCTCACAACCCTTTTAGACTCTGAAATGCTGCTGAGACCCCTGAAGAGATTTTGTGGGCACAGGTTCTATCTATGGAACCACATTAGAAATCAAACCGAGATACAGTTAAAATAGTTCGTTATTAACATATCAAAATAACGAATGACTGTTCTAGAAAAATTCTACAACTTTCCCACCAGGTTCCGTGGCTCCTTTGCTACAAGAATTTAATAACTTTTGGAGGGGGCTCATTTTGTTTTTTTGGAACAACTGTTTTGTGCGTTTGGTCCACAAATGAACTAATCAGAACTTTGGCCAAAATTCTTTTCTTTGTGTTATCTATATACAATTAATTAATTCTTCTTATAAAAATACATTCCACCGTACGCACGGTCTGGCAAATGGTGATGACAGCCAGGGCGGTTACCTGTTTCAGAGAACATCTCATGTTTCGGGCACTGTGATGATCACTTTACATAAACTATCTCCCTTAATCTTTAAACAATTTCCTTGAGGCAACACTGAGGTTTAATGAGGTTATATAATTTACCCCAAGCCATACAGCCAACAGAGGGCAAAACCAGGACTCAAACACCAGTCTGATTCCTGGTCCAGCCTTTAAATCTAACTCTGACAGCCCTTCCCCCAGGATGGCGGTTGCGAGCCTTCTGTCTCTCCTGCTATCACTGCCCTGTAAACAGCTGGGCTCTGTGGGTGTGGTGACCAGCATACAGGTCACACCGTCTTATGTTCCTTCCAGTCCATGCAACTCTCTCTCCTATTGGACTGGGTGCGGCTCCGGGAGACAGGAACCATGGCTTCCGTTTGGCTATTTGCGGGGGACGGCAATGCCAGGTCCGTGGTAGGTGCTCGTGGAATGAACGAGTGGATGCGCAGACGCGTCACTGGACAAAGTCTGGACGAGTGGCCCCCACTTGTGGATGCTCTACCCTCCTTCCCTAAAATGGCTCAGAGGCCAGAGCCTTCCCTGTCTCAAATGGCTTCTCAGTGGGGCTGTCATCACGCCCAGCAACCTGGGCTAAAAATGACAGTGGTACACAGATGAAACCCTGCACCTCACTGAGTGACTCCTCGCCTCGCCTCTAGTATAGCCAACTCACTTAAATACGGAGCAAAACTGGGCTTTACCAGAAATCATTTTTTCCTTCCTGGTCAACCCCTTGTTCTGCACAAGTCACAAAGGCAGCCTTCCAGGTCTGGGCGACATTCTAATGCCCTGAGCTAGGGATGGCTATCAGGGCACCCGGGTACTTATTAATAATAGCAGGGGCTAGCAATAACGCTAACATTATTTAATAGTTAACATCTGCTATTTCTGGCAATGATGGAATAAATCAAATTCTTCCGCTGGACTAGAATCCAGAGGAGAGAAAAAAGGCTAAACATCATTATGAATCAGAATGGATATATCTGATTAAAAAAATCAAAACATAATCAAAATAACTTGTGTCTTACTGTCTCATAGGGTTGCAATGCTACACGTCAATACATACACTGACTGTTGATTTATGTACGTCGACAATTAGAAGTGCTAGTCCAACCGACATATTTTTAAAGCAGCCCTTTCCTTTCTCACCAAAGCAAAAATGTTCCTATAGTGTCCACGGGGGTGAAGAGGGTTATTGCCCCGAGGCAAATTTCCAAGTCGAGACTTGAAGAAGGAACCGGAGGGGAGAATATAGGGCATATTCCTCAAACGAAATCTGAGCCTAGAGAAATAAGCCTCCTCGTAACCAGGTCTGACAGGTACCAGAAGTGCTTATCTCCGTGGTAACCCCGAGGGCTGCGCGGCTGCTGTGCTCAGGCGAGTCCCCCGGTCGCAGGACCCAGGGGCTCTGAAACCACAGGGGCCGAGAGCTGATCAGGCAGAGAGAGCGTGCCCCAAAACCTGGCCCAGGCTCTGTGACCTACTTGCCCAAATGGTCCAGGGGGCACGAGAGGCCGCGCAGCTGCGGGGATCTATCTGTATTTCTTCAGGCCGACGGCTTGTTCTTCCCTCACCCAGATGCCCAAGAGGAAATGTCATCTCAGACACCTGCTACAAAGGCAGAGTGCCACTTAAAGGGCTGTTCTGATCCCTGTATCCAGGGTTTTCATCTGGGCTCCCCCTGGACCACCGTGTGCGGGGGGACGGTGGGCGGGGGAGGGGGAAGGAGAGGGGCAGGCAAGGCGTGGACCCAGGAACCATGGCCCAGAAGCACTGCCCCACAGGCCAAGAGGACGAGAGACCAAGGCCACTGACCTGAGGGAGCTGTGGGGCAAGCTCTGAACGCCTCCCAAGGATGTCTGACCCATGCCCCTATCACATGCCGAAGCCTGTTGAGAAGCCCTGTCACAAGTAGGACACTGGGAACAGTCAGCTCAAATTGCCTTTGCAGCTGAAGCCTGTACAAAAACCCTTTTTTCCAAAGCAGACTACGTCTGTGGTGTATTTCCCACAGCCCTCGAATGTGACAGTCACACGTGAGCCACACCTCACCACTCCACGTTCATCTTTTCAAAGGGATCTCAGAGCTGGTGATTTTGTTAAGACAAAGGCATAATAAATTATGTGGCTTGGTTACGTTCGATGACCCTGTATTCTCACAAGCAGGGTCACTGAACACATGGCATGCATTTGTGTTCCAGCTGTTCTCTGGACTGCTGCGGAGGCACTGAGTGAGTGGCTAGAGTCTGAAGGATGCCCAGGTCCGCCCTCCCCTCCTAGCTTCGCAGCATGTAGCAGATAAACTAGGTCTCAGATGAATCCCTGCCTGCCCAGTACCTGGCAAGTGCCATGGTCCAGAAACAAGGGACAACTGTTACATTAAGTGCAGAAAATATCTTCCACCAATGGGACCTCAGTAGACATGCCTCCCACGTGTGCTCAGGATTCTGGCTGCTTTTTTCACTTTTGGGGGGCTGCTTTTTTCTTCTCGGCCCCCGAATTGACTCAGGAGCCTCCTGTGTGTGAATATGGGACCATGACGGAGCACGTGACCCCGCCCCCAGTCCCCTCTCTCTGCCCCTCACCCACGCCCTCTGCCTGATGCCCCAGCAGCAGCCCGGCCTCCCCACGTCTGCTCCGGATAGAAATGGAGCCGCTCCAGCCACGGGTGTGCTCGCGGGTCTCTGTGTGTATCTTCCCTCAGTCCCGAAGTGATGCAACGTTATCTGTCAATACAGCTACTCAGCTTCCAGCTCTCGGAAGCTGTGCCCCTGAAACTATTAAAATTGGAAGGACAAAAGGCAGCAATTCACCTCTTAAAGACCCTGACTACTGAGGGGCAGTCTGAGTGACGAAGCCTTCTGCCAGAGAGCTGTGCTTACATATTTTCATTTTTAGCAGGAAAAGAACTTGTTTCTCAAGACAGGGCTCCGAAGCACATCAGTCCAATGCTGCAGACTGCTGGTGGCCTGGTGACCTCCTCACTCCTGCCAAACGTGTGCCGGAGCACTAAGAACTGGGGTGTCCTCGGGGTTGAAGGAGGTGGCGGCTGAGTAGCTAGTGATGATTATCTCTCGTTCTTTGAAGGGGGCGGACAGATAGAGTCCACGCTCACTTCAACCCTCGAATTACGCATATTTTCTCTCTAGCCTTTTTTTTTTTTTACAAAACATGAAACGTTTTGGTCCTTGGGTGTTAGGATAATTCCCATCTTTGCTGGAGGGAGTCCTGTGTATCCGAGGAGGTAGATTTGGGGGGGGCAGAGCCCCTTTGAACTGCACTGTCACGGACCTCCCTTCCACATTTCTAATTCCAAAAGCTGCCAGTTCTCCTCTTTGCAGCGTGTCCACTAATGTGGCGGGGACGCAGGGCTGGAGCCGCTTCACGGGCAACTGCCTGGCCCTGCCCAGTTCTCACTGATAATGAGGCCTCCTGCCATGGGTCCCTCTGATAAGTAACTTTGGTCACTGTTCTAGCAAATAATGTCCTTTTTCACCAAGGGAAAAAGAGATTAAGACAGCCAAGGAACTCAGAACAGCCCGACCCGTCGCTCCCAGACGACCACAGTTTCCCAATGACTTTAACAGAACCATCACGCACAGTTTAAAACTGACAAAACGTGTCTTCTCCTGAAAGGGAAGGTTCCTCCCGGGGAAAGCTTTGGGGCAGGAGCACACCAAGGCAGGGAGAGCAGGGGCATGTGGGCACCGGCAAGCATGCGGGGGTGGCCCGGCAGGCTGCTGGCGGTGCTGGCAGGGCCAGGCGGTTACACGTAAGCGTGGAGGGACGCCGTTCACGTGCATGCAAGGAAGACTCCCGCTGTCAGGGAGCCACGCCCTGGCCCTGGGCTGGAGACAGTACCTGCTGGAGGACCACACTGGGCAGGTGCCCTGTCTCCATCGGAACCCTCCCTGTGCGTTGCGTGTTCACGAGTCTGTGTCTCTGGACCGAAGTGCCCTCCCACCTGGGGAAGGCTGTGTTTGTCTCTGAATGCAGGCAGCCTCCTTAGGTTGGGGTGATATTCTAATGACTGGACACACACTCCTCAACTTCTCTCTGAGAGCCATTTGTTATTGACTTGTCAATCTCCTAAAATTCCATTCAATCTTGTGTAAAGAAAGGTACCACAGAACTAATGAAGGAGACTTTAGTTAAACTAGCAGGGAAGGGTTTATATTTGAATCGTTAGGGCTGAACTTTTAAAATGGCTGCCCCTCACACGCAGGGCGGTCAGCCACAGAGGAAGTTGTTCATAGAGAGATTTTTAAAAACCTACTTAATTCTATCAGGCGAGAGCACAGGGTGAAACATGCCACCCAACAGTTACTTCCTCATCCTATTATACATTTTCTGGATGGTAGAAAATGCAAAGTCAGTAATAAAAATGGTAGCCCTAAAGGAAAGAGAAAAGTCTACCACCTTGAATTTATTTCTCAACCTTATTTCAATTGAGAGGTGTGTTTTGTCACCAATCTGTTTATTCTCTCCTCCTGGCTATGCATTTCTTAAGAGAGCAGCGGGCTCACCAGGGTCAGGGAGATGAAAAACTAAGCCAAGAGCCCAAGCCGGCATTCCTGGTCTTGGCACGTTTTTGGAGAGGAGAATAAAATGTCGACACACATTTTTCTCAAAGTGGTAACTGCTACAGCACACGAGTTGGGGGCGCAAGGGTCCAGGGGTCTAAGGAGCGACGGGCGGCGGCAGCGTGGACACAGCCCCGGGCAGCCGCCCTCTGGGAGCTGCCCCTGCCTGGGCTGCAACTCGGGGAGCAGGGCGTCTGTCTGGCTGAGGCTGGAATCAGGACTGGCTACGGGCGAACCACAGAGGCCAGTGTGAGCAGGGGACCAGTCATCTTCCATCTTTGCAGAGGGAGAAACGAAAGCCGGCGAGGCTGAAAAGAGCTGCCTGGGTTCCCCTGCAGAGTTGACCTTTGAACCCAGGTTTCCTCACCTTTGGGAAAGCTGGAGCTGTTTCTTCAGAAAGCAGAAAATACAAGTCCCTTGTACAAATCCATCAACCCTCAAAAACAATTATGAGCCCACTTTAATAAGGCTGCATGAGGATTTTAATGTAACCTCACTTTCTAAAAACTGAACCTTTTTAATAAAGGCTCTGGCGGCAAATGTGTTGGATCACCACCTGCCATTTGCATTTTCCAAGACCGGTCCCTGGAACAGTGATTCCATGGGGTGGAAACACGAGGGAGTCAGCTTGGAAACCCTGGGTCAAAGTTAAGAGCAATCTGAATTTTTTCAAACTGCAGGGCTTCTTAGAGCCTCTCAGGTGCTAATGTGAACTGTGAGTCTCTGAAAATATTTGACCAGGGAGAATCTGGTCTAACAAACGGCCTTTGGAAACTGGGATAATCCATTAAAATGTCTTAAAAGAATATCACCTAAAATGCTAGTCCTATGCCCAGGGAATTGCTTAGTCTCCTTTAAATTTTGGTAGATGTTGTTTAAGTTTTATGATGTCCGTTTAGCCTATTTAGGGAAAATTAATTATTAGAATTGTTTTTCTAATAATGGTCAAACTGGAAAGGAAGGTCAAGATTCAACTGGTTCCCTCTACCCCAAATTTATAGATGGCCTGCCCCGGGGACACTGGGTGTCTAACACTCCCCAGCAACACCTGGGGGGCTGCCGACCCACCTCCCCACACCCTTACTCGGGCAGTTTCCTGGCAGCGCCTTCTCCTGTGGTCCTTCCCAGACAAGTACTGCCTCCTCAGTGTGGGGGTCCAAGCCGCGGCAGGAGCACTAGGGTCGCAGGGGAGAGGAGCCCCGGGTGGCGGAGCGGGCGAGCGGGCGGCAGCCGAATGTCCACACCATCTCAACAGTCAACAACCAGCAACCACAACACACATTCCATGGTGGAGGGAAGCGTGACTCTGAGACCCTCCGAAAGGTTAATAGATTGGTAAACTACTTACTAACTGAAAAAAGGGAGGGAAAACCATGAAAGTGTACTTCTGGAGAGTTGCCTTGGAACAACAAATCAAACCGAAAATTAAAACCAAGAAACAAAACATTTGAAAAATCAAAATTAAGGCTAAAAAAGCAAATAGAGTTCTAATAACCTTCCAACTGTAAGTCTGGTTGTCTGGAATCAGATTTCAATTCAAGAATGACATGTATTTTTCCACTAACAATGATTTTTTTTTTTTAAACCAAAGGAAGGCCAACTGGGCATTCCCCTCTACATCTAAGTGCTCAACCAGCACATGAAAGCTGACCGGCCCATGTAGCGTGTTTTGTTTCCAGGGCAGGAAATTCCAAAGGGAAGGGAAAAATAATCAAACAAGCAGTTTTCAGATCTTTCCACACGTTAACCCCGGTTATGATTCCAAGAGTTTGTAGGGTTTGGCTAGTTTTCCTTTCTATGAAGTCAAAGGATGGGAGGGAGAAATTCATAAAATTCAGGTTGTGGCCGTCGGTCCTAATGAAAAGATTGGGATTCGAATTCCTAACAACTGTAATCAGGAAATTCTACATTCATCACTAATGTACGGTATGTTTCCCCCTTCCCTAACTAAACGCTGTATCTATGGGGAGAAAAAGATTTGGGTGCTTCAGTCTTTGTTAGAACACCTGGTTACTGGCCAGCTACTCCCCAGGGATGGGGAGATGACTCAGAGCCCCACAAAAAACGAGCGGCTGAGCCTGTCTGGGACATAAACACTGAGCCGAAAGCCCACAGGTGCCCACCAGCCTCCTAATTTACTCATTAATCGACACAAGGTGCCTCACTGGACAAGTCAGGACCTTCATCCTAGAGGTTTAAAGGAACATAGAGTCCTTGGGGTGCAAGGTGATAAATACAGGCAGGGTGGGGAGGTTGGTGGGTTTGTTGTACAAATAAGAGTGAAGGGGTGGGAGAGGCAGTGGGAATATTAGTAGGGCCAGAGTGTGCCTGGGTCTGGATGACTGATTTCAGGTGCCAGCATCAGTTCTGTCCCAACTGCGTGTGTGTATGTGTGTGTGTGTGTGTGTGTGTGTGTGCGCGTGTGTGTGTGTAACATAGTGGGTTAGCCATCAAGAGATGAGTACATTAGAGGAAGCAGCTCTTTCAGTCAGTAGTTCCCCTTAGGAGCTTTTGTTCATCATATGACCGAGCATTTGGAACAAAGATAAGCCCTTATAAATCATGGACTTAGAGATTAAATTTTCTGGCACTGATAGTAACATGAACATTAAATAAATGAGTCAAAGAAAACAAGGGTGGGCTCTCCTGGTGAGATCCACGTTAGGTCCCATTTAAAGACTTTATCAACCAGTATTTCGTTTTAATAAAGACATATTTTTTTTTCATTGTCCCCCCGCCCCGGACACCATAATTTCAAATTTCTGTATTATTTAAATGCAAAATTAGATTAAAATACCATTCACAATTTTTCTGGATAGTTTCATGATGTAAACCTTATATTTTCTTTCCTTGTAAAAGGAAAATAATGTACAGGTGTGTTTTTCAAGATGCAATGCATAACCCACTGGCACTGATATCACAGAGGGTGTTTTATAAAAGCAGATTCCTGG
The DNA here is from genome assembly GCA_004026545.1 of Mormoops blainvillei. Taxonomy (NCBI): domain Eukaryota; kingdom Metazoa; phylum Chordata; class Mammalia; order Chiroptera; family Mormoopidae; genus Mormoops; species Mormoops blainvillei. The sequence continues at coordinate 108,133 of PVJD01004143.1, read as the reverse complement.
GCTGCGCCTCAGGTCTGCTGAACCCTAGACTCGGGGAGGGGGCCCAGGGGAATCCACCCTACAGTTTTCAAAGCTTTTAGTGTGATTTTAATGCACAGTAAAGTTTGAGAACCACATAGTTAAGAGGCATGTATGACCATTATCTTTAGAGAACTAGCTTGATTACTGCACACTTGTTGAATTAATTTTAAAACTGAAAACCAGAAATATTTAGAATAAATTATTTGCCAATTGCTTTAATTTGCCTTTTAAAAAATAGAACTTTAATGCATTTATATCAACTCCAGGGAAGCACAGAAGTGCCTGAGAGCTAGAAATAATACTGCAGAAAAGCTTTATATATTCTGCTTAACCCAGGTTTCCTTTCCTTTTCAACGAGGCCGGCTGGAGCTTGAGCACCAGTATCTCTTCCTGCCCCAAACCGCTTCTGGATTTTCAAATTAGCAGGATTTTTCTCTCAGATAAATTTGATGGGTTTTCCTATCCAGCTTATCAGTTTGGAAGATTATCAGAGAATGAAACATCAGGCAAAAGAAGCAGATCTAACAAGAAAGGAAAAGCCATAAACCATGTTTACACAGAGAGGGTTCCTGGCGGGGACCTGGGTCACTGAATGAACGAGCGGCTGGGGGCCACACAAAGGTATCAGGTTTGGGATGAGAATGAAGATGAGAAGATACAAACAGGTGGAGAGGAGATTCGGTTCTTGAAAGAGAACAGGAGGAGGAGGAGGAATCTGACACTAAAAAAGTGAAAGAGAAAACAAAAAGGATAAAAGCAAAAAAACTTTAGAAACACAAAGGAAAATTAAGCTAGCTTTTAATATACTCACATAAGCTGCAAAGAAAATGAGGTTACGTAACACACAGTCATCCTTGACAAGAGAATACAAGTGTTTTTCAAAGAAAACAAATTTGCTGTTTCCCACTAGTTACTGAATTGCTCTGCAATGACAGCGCGGAATAAAAATAACTCAAGCTTTACCTGGGCACAGGCTCAGCAGTGCAATCCACTGGAAATAACACATTTTTAACCTATAATACCCAGGACGTTCTGGAGGAAACTATTTGTTTTTCAACTGAAAAGTGTTAGAACTTGGTTTTCCTTAGGTGTGTTTGTTCCGAGAAGCACTTACATACAGTTTATTTGTGTTTTTCTAGATGCAAACACACTGAGGGACAGTGATAGGTCACCATCCCAGCTTCATGACCTTGCAGGGCTAAGCTTTCTAAGCTGGCCCATCGTTGGCGGTGCTGGTCGGGCACTTGGAAAGGAAGCTAGGACCACATCTTCGTGTCTTACAGCTGGAGAGGGACACAGCAATGGGGTAACTACCACTGTGACAAGTAGAATCTTCCTAGACAAAATGAACCAGACTTTCAAATTAAAACAATTATTTTGCTTTGGATATGTGTCTGGTTACAGCTACCAATGATTAAAGATAAATCCCCTTACTCTGCATCTGTTTTAGAAGCCAAAGGAAAAAAAATTTTTTTTTTCATCCTCTATTTAAGGAACTACCAACTTATTCCAAAGAAAAGACAGTGATTCATAGCTTCAAAGTTACGACTGTCATCGCATTTGGTTCCTTTTTTTCAATGGCTGGGACCATTCGATGACAGATCTGGGGGAAGGAGAGCCACGGTGATATCAGAAGGGAAATGTTGTTCTTTAAGGGGGGCTTTTCAGTTTGCCACATCCATTTAATAAAACCAATGTCCACTTGACTAGCCACAGTGGGCTTGGCCGGTCCAAAGCCCCTAGACATGGGTCCCCCTTGTATGACTCCACAGATCTGCATACGGACCATTTCAGAGGTAGAAACCATACTCTAATTAATTTACCGCTTCCAAAATCAAACACACCGAGCCTGTACTTTGCAGCGACCCAGAGCTATAATCACGGTATAGTGCTTAGATTTTTAAAGGGCCTTATCTGTATGACATATATACTGAAATTTTAACATGTGGAAGATGAGGTCTGGAATTTGCTTTAAAATACTCTACAAAAACTACGTGGGGACAGGAGAGGTGGATGAAAAAAGACTGCCAATCGCTAAAGTCTGGGGGTTAGGTGCGTGGGGATTCTTCATATCGTATCTGTAGTCTGGTATATTTGACTATGTTCCAAGATAGAAAATAAAATGTATAGGAAATGAATTTCAGTTCTGGAACATAAAAATAAGTGACTTAAGAAGGCCCGTGGCTTCATAAAGGAGTCAATGTGCACGGCAGGCGTCTTGGAATCGCCAGGACCCTGCGCCCCCCGCTGAGGCTGACGCTGTACGGCTTTGCTGTGGCAGACACCCACGCCCTTTAAAGCAGGCGATTTAGAAAAGCAGTGAGGCTCTGGGTGTGGCAGGGGCCAAGGCCGTCCACGAGCTGTCCCCCGCCAGGGTGGGGTTCTCTCTGGCCACAGCTGATCTCCAAGTCCCTTCTGTTTTTGATCCCGGACGATTTTTACCTCTGATAAGCTCCTTTCCTCTTTGCCTCCGTGGCCCATCACTTCCCTAAGTGAGCAGTGCCGCAGTGGGCATTCAAAACCAGCCCGCCTCCTTCAGCACTGTGCGAACGGACAACCGTGACAAAGAGGAGGGAATGGGTGTGGCTATGTGGATGGGTAAGTGCGAAATGTGAAATCTGTGTGTCATGGAGGGATGAGGACGGTGTCCATGGATGGAGATGGGGGGCTGTCCAGGATGGGCCATGAAGCAGGAAATGCCGGTACTGCCCGGCAAGTGCGCTGTGCTATTCTTAATGTCGGGGGGCGGGGGAGACAACAGCTGTGCCTACGTGCATGAAGGAACACTGCAAGGGTGAACAAAAAAATGAACAGAAACGGTTACCCTCAGGGAAAGAGAAGGTGGAGGGGCAGGGATGGGAGCAAACCTTCTCTGTCGACCTGCTGAATTAGCATTAAGATCTGGGGGTCGTTCATAAGACAGGCCTCCCGCACAGGTGCACGCATAAGAGGGGGTGCTGGCCCCCTGGGCTGCCGCTGAGCTGAACTTGTGATGGGGGCTTTATTCCATTTTTAGGCGAGCCGTCCTGATTTTTAAGTCTCTGGCTTGAATGATCATTTCCGAGTGTCTGACTATCATCAGTCACCAGTGCACAACTGGTAAGGCCTAACATGGCCTCCATGTTTCGGGTTCCCCGGCTGCCCGGGTGAGTAACTGGTGGTAAGTAAACCACCAATGTGGTTAGAGGGGCTCTAGCAGGACTGGACCCATGAGCAGAACGTTGCCATGCTATTCCAAGTCAGTCTCTGCCTGGTTTGCAGTCTAAGCCCGCCCAGGACCGCTAATTACTCCTGGGTTGAGTCACTGCAGCGGGGGGAGTTGGTGTGGCTTTGTCGGTCTGCGTTCTGAGCAGTGGCAGCCAGCCACATTACACTGCACTAGCTGGCAACTCATGCTGCTTCCAAGGCTCAATGTTCTTTTGACCTAGGGCCCTGGGATGGGGCTGCTCAAGCTGATTTTAAATTTGGTAGAAGGGAACCTGGCGCAGGGATGCAGTCTGCTGGCAGCTGTGCAGTCAGGCTCAGGAGAGGGCCGTACTGGGCTCCCTGAGGCCTTACCCCTCCCATCCCCACTGAGGGGAGAGTTCCCAGGAGATGCTGTGCACACATCGGGGCTGCTCCCTTACTTTCTTTGCAAGGGCTTGGTCAGGAGTTGGCACCTGGCACAAGGACAGGAGAGGCTGGCGGCTCCTCTCAAAAAGGGGCCCGTAAAAGGCCAGGCCCACCCAGACAGGGACTAAGGCTCACACAGGCCCCTGCAGGGTGGCAGGAGGAGCAGCAGAACCAGGTTCCAAGTGATGCGCTGGCGCTACCTTTGAGGCTCCATGAGAAGCAAATATCTGTATGTTTGGTGGGTCTTGTCGAGTCCTCCAAATTGTCAGTGAATAGCCGGTATTACTCTCAGAATTGCTCGCTTGGAGTACCGGACATTACGGAGGTGTGTGTGCTCCTCCATGCTTAGGCACATGTGGAAGGGTTGACGACAAAGGGGAGCAGATGTCTGCTCAGAGGCAGCAAGTGCTGCAGGCCGCCCTGCGGGGACGGTGCCCTCAGAAGCTCGGAAACCACCTGCCTCTCTACAGGGTCTTTTGCCGGATGTATCTGTTCATAGGTGCAACGGATTCGAAATCAAAACCTGGATTTCAGCGAGGTCTGAAATCTAAGCGAGAGGGAGAAACAGCAACGCAGAGGGAAAGCTTGACAGAGATGGGAACGATCTAATTTTAGTTTCGAATTTTAGGATCTGAGAGCAAGGGGAAAAAATAGAAAGATTTCAGAGTTGTGTTGGGCACGTACTATTACTTCCCCCAGTAAGAGCACACTTGAAAAAGACACTGAGAAAATGCACCATGACTGAGAGTTTAACCTATTTGCATGCATTCTTTCCCCAGCCCTGGTCCCTGGCTGTCTTCATCCCCCATCACTTAGGGGACAGGCCTCACGCTTGAGTTGACACCATTCCATCCCCTCTGGCTCTTTATTCTCACCTGTCTCCGGGTCACTGAAGTCTGGCAAAGTGATTGTGTTAAGCTGTCGTCTGTCCGCAATGGTTCTATCTAAGAGGCTGCTCCCACGTCCAGAATCGCTGCAAAACAACAGCTACAAATGTCAGTCACTTTTGAAGGGGGGGCAGGAGCAAACAGAATCAACCAATGCCAGCTCCTGAAATGCAGTAACACCTTTGGGTGCGTTGTTCGACGTTCTGCGGCACCTTTTCATCTATTACAAAGCACCCTGCTTCCTGGCGCGGCTTGGGCTGGGAGTGCTTTCAGCATTCATTATCGTGAACACAGCTTAAACCACACCCACAGGCCCTTGCTAATTTTAGCCTTTTTTTTGTCATTATAAAATTTAAAAATAAAAATGACAAGCCCAGTTCTCCATCCATCTTATGGGGGAACTGATTGGCATCAAGTTCATACACACCCTCCTCGAAGTGCCTGTGAACTGAGGACACTTGACGCCAGTGCCTCGCAGCCCTCGCTGCACAGGGACGTCACCAGGGGCACTTCTGGAAAACACTCATGCCCAGGCCCTACTCCGGAACAAAAAAAATCAGAATTTCTGGGGCAGTCAACATGTCTCAAAGCTCCCCAGCAGGTTCTAATGCATAGTTGGATTCGAGAACTCCTGGCCCCTGCTTTTCAAGGGACAGTCACAGCCATGGCCTCGTCTGCGTGCCAGATCAAGCCCTTAGGACACAGTGTGTGTTCGATGCCCCTGTTTAACAGACGAGGACGCGGAGGTGGGAGGTCATACAGCGCTCTGGCTGCGGGCAGAGGCGCAGCCACAGCCCCGTCCAGCAACTGTGAGTGGGAGAAGGGGGCCGGGAGGGGAACACAGCAGGATTTGGGGCCCACCTCCAGGCTGCACCCCTGCCTGCTTCCTGCACCGAAACCGCCCCCATCCCCGCCCCAGTCTGCTCCCACATGGGAGGGGCCCCAACAAGCCGAACCGCAATGATACCCAGCTGAGAGACCTTAGCTCACACGGGCTCTTGCTTTTATTGTTTTAAATTCTAAGAAGCTTGTAAGCAAAAATAATTCTTTTTTTCTGTATCATGATGTTCTATCAAAGAAGCTCCCGAAAGAAGCTTATCTGTCTCTTCATGTTTGAGTCTTTAATGCTTTTTCTTTGAATCCATTTTTTTTTTTTTTATCAATCTGGGGGCTCTAAGTGACTTTCTTTTTTTTGTTAAAAGTTCAAATTCTACAATAAAAGGACATGGTTTCCGTTCTCATTGCAGCTGTTGCTAGAAGTGGTACAAACAAGATTTGGTAGGAAACTTAACATGGTTTGCCGGCTGCAATTTCCACCTTCAGAGATGGAGTCAGAGAAATCCACAGGAAACGGAAGGGAACATGCCTCAGAGCAGACGGCTCCTCAGCCTATACTTACTACATGGCTGGGTACGTGTCTTTTGGAAACTGTTCTAATAAATATTCCCGCAACTAAGAAACAGTAAATGTCTTTGAGCAGAAGACAGTAAAAAACACACACACATTTTCATTAACCACATTACTATTTCTAGCATCGATCTATTTGTGTATGTGTTCTTAATGTAAACATTATAAAAATATTACAAAAAATATGAATATTGCAACTTTAAATGCTACTCACTAGTAAGTGATTGAAATAAGAATTAGGAAGAAAAAATGTTCCTCCAATCACATGGCTACATGGTGGAGATGGTCCAAGCAGCAGGGGCGAGGTGGGGAAAGAAGCAGTTAACAATAAAAACTAAAAATAAAGGAAGGTGGTTGTCAACTCGGAGAGGCAGAATGCATCTCTGAGGGAGCTTTCGTGTTGGACTTGGGTTTGACTCAGAGCTCTGCCACTTACTTAACTGGGAAAACTTGGGCAAGTTGTTTAGCCTTATTTAGCTTCAACTTTATTTTCTACAAAATGGAAAGGACAGTTGTCATCCTGCAAGGCTGACAGCCCCGCGTTGAAGATCACAGTGCTGGCACAAGGAGTGCTACCGCCACCCCTGGCTGACATGCTGTGAGGCTCAGCCCAGGGAGGCTGCTGGGGACTTCCGCGGAGACTCTGCTCACAAGGTGCACTGTGTTGAGTGTCCGCATGAAAATGCACAAGCACAGGGGGCCTCAAGAGACTGCTAATAAGACTGAGAAGACAAAACACGAGACAGATTTCTACCCTAAATGTTAGCGAAATTGCAGACCTAGGGAAATAAATCCAGGCTCCTGAAATGACAGACACCTTGCCAAAGGTACACCCGAGAGAAAGCCGCCCACCATCTTGCTCTCAGACTGCAGGTGAACCGCTCTTTCCAAGTCTCTTAAGGCTCAGCTCAGTGGCCCGCCCATAGGGATCTTCCTTGAAGCAAAAGTAGAGGGGAGGGCCGAGGTGCAGGGAACGGGAAGCTGGGTCTCTTCTCAGTCTGGCCCCATTACTACCCATGTCTTCCTTTCCTCTGCCCTCTGGAGGCCTGTGCTGGCCTCGGGATGGAGCTGGTGGGGCGGGGGGGGGGGGCACTATGGAAAGTGGGCAGGTTGAGCAGAGGCCCCTCTCCCCTTGCAACTGATCAGGTTCCCAAACAAGGGTGCCGTGAGCTGGGAAGTCGGTGCAGACCTGCTCCAGGTGGAAACCAACCCTCCTGCCCAGATGCTTGCTGCTCAGCTGTTGTTTTTCTTCTTTCTTAAGCAGGGATACCTCTCACACACTTGTTCATGTGATTTGCCCTTTTCTGAAACCCGGTGTGGCCTGATCGCAGATCCAAAGCTGCTGAGCCTAGAGCTGCCCGTATCTGGAGGCCTGCAACGTGTGCTGGCTGGTTGCAACACTGCCCTCCCCTCTTGATGCTTTATTCTATAGCCAGGGTCACGCCTTCCCCGGCCATTCTGGGAGGGTGTCTAAATTTGCACAATGGTATGGGCTATAGGAGGAACATGTATTTATATCCCAGAGAAAATTAAGTTAAACAAACAAACAAACAAACAAACAGGAAGCTCCTTAGGAAGGGGCTGCTCCTTTACCACCTGTCCCCTCAGGGCTTTCGGAGTAGCTAGAGGGAGGAGTAGCTGGAGGGAGCAGTTCTGTGACAGGCACCCCTCTACCCACCCCTACCCAGGCGGTGCCTGGGGCCAGGGCTCTTCCCTGCTCTGGCCCTGAGAGACCCTTCAGGAAACGGAGGAAGTAGGGACAGGGCCCAGGCATTTGGTTACATATTTTTAAAAAGCTTTCCAATTCTGCTATTTTTTCTCCTCACATTCAATATTCTTGGTTGCTAAGTGGGAGGAAATGTGGGGAGGTGGGTGAGGTGTGGAGAACTGAGGGAAAACTGGCAACGTGAAAGCTGATGGGTTTATTTTCTCGTTTCTAAAGGGGGCACAGGCAAGGGAACGTGCTCCAGTATGGAAGGAGGCCACTGGCCGGGGTGCATCGCCTGTCAGCTGGGCTGGTGACAGACGCTCTCCCAAACCTACTGCTTGTGACAGACCAGGAGTGAGGGGCTTTAGGGAACATAAATATGAGCATTTTCTATTTCTGCTTAAAGACTCAGAAAAGTAGAATATTTTAAAAATTAAAATGATCTTTATTTTCAGAACATACCCACAAAAGGGAAGACTATCTTTCCATCAAGGGGAAAGACGGTGATGCACCATAGGCTATGGTTAGGAAGGGAGCTCTTGTCTAACTCTTGCAACCCGGCTCTGCAAGGGCTCACGTGGCTTTGAATGCCCTCCCTCCCTTTGAGCTGCACTGCCCACGGCGCCTGTGGTCACGTCTGTCAAAGTCAGTTTGCAAGGACGCATCCCCTTCACAGGGCCCTGATCTTGACCTTTTTTTTTTTAACTGCAGAAACTTCTGTAAAACAAAATCTCACATGGAACTCCCCCCACCCACCCCACCTGCTCTCTGCTGCTTCCCCACCACCCATGCTGCCTTCTCTCCCTCAAGGCCAGTAGCGGCAGACCACGGCCACCAGGCCATGTGCCTGCCCCTCAGTGGGCTGGGCTGGACAACCCACATCCTAGGTACACATTTACGATTTGAGTTTCATACACTTTTAGGCTCCTGACGTTTAAGAGCACAACGGGGGCTGTCCACACATTTTGCCGTGAGCAGCTGTTCGAATTCGCTGGAATTGTTGCAGCCCTTTTCATGACAATGCTTCCTTTCTAGGGCAAGGCACACTTAGCACCCTAGAGACACAGCAGGAAAAACTGCCCAAGACTCGAAGATGGCCACAACGGGTTATCACTGTCTTTCACTGTCCCCAGACTGCCTGCGTCTGTCGGGTGGGCCCCTCTCACTGACCCAGCCTTGTGTGGCTCTGCAGGGCAGAGGAGGCCTTCAGGGAATTGACAAGAAGGCAAGCGGATTCCACCTGGTCAAGATGCAATCAATTTCCACCTTGTAGAAAAGATAACCCCAAACCATATGTGTTACTGTCCTACGGGACACTGTTTTTGCATTTATCTGCCAATTCACTTTAGCGTATCTATTTTTCAAATTCTTCTTTGAGCTGAACTTAGCATTTTCCTGATGCCCTCTTTAGTTAACGAAATAAATACAATCTTTGATACATGCTTAATTTCTATTTTAGTCATGACTTCGATTTTTTGAAAATAACACTTTCATGCCAGTAGCAATCTCTAGTCTCCTTAGCGGGAGGTGGTCCTATTGTCTCTGCAGGTCTTTTAAATATTCCTGTAGAATCCGATCTGGAATACACAGGTTCGGCAGAAGTAAGGCCTGCTTGAGTGTGGTTGCTAGGGTAATAATACGGGTGTAATAATTTATAGTTTTGATTTGAACATTTCACCTAAAGTGTCGTATGGTGTGCTTGAGTGTGATACTGTTATGTTACAGAATTCCGCGGTTATGATTTTGTAATAAAAGATTTTGTAATTAAAAAAAGAGGCATCGTCTGTGCCAGACTCTGTATAACTGACTAGTCTGCTCATACATTGTCAGATAGGCATCAGTTGTGAACTGAACCTAGTGGGTCACTTGGTAACAAAAGCAAAAGAAACCCATGATTTGGTGGCTTCATCGGCAACTAGGGGAACAATCCCCTTAAAGATGGAGGACAGGAGGCTCCCCCACTATTACCTGCTGTATCTGGGGACCTGGAAAGGGACAAGGGTGACAGAGTAAATGCCTGCTAAATGCCAGTCAGAGATGGCACTGATGGGCAGGGACCCATGCAAAAACCACACACAACAGTCCCCGCTGGCCTCTTACCTGGGATTGGTTAGGTTGTAGCAGGACTTCCATATCTGTAACATGTGCTTACAGGTGAGGAGCGCCTCGTCTGGGCCCCGGCACAGTGACTCCAACTTCACTTTGGAAAACAGTAGTCTACGGTGGGGACACAAGGGAGAAAACAGCACACTTTACACCAGACGGTCTCCACCCAAAGAGAACAAGAGTGGTCTGGCTTAGACTTGGAAGCTGTCGTGCTCATTCTAGGATTGAGTGTCCAAAGGCTTCACCTGACAAAGGGAAGTCAAGGAAGTAGGACCAGAGGTTCTAGAACTCCCAGCTCAACCTGTGGCTTTGCCTAAGTCTCACTATGAAGGCAAACACAAATATGTGACCATTGGTTGGTGGTTGAGTGAAATGCATCAGAGAGGCTGATTTTATTCAGAAACAGGGATTCCATTAAGAGCATGCTTTTAAAGGACAAAACCAACTTATCTGAGAAACTTCAAAAATTCATTAAAAGCTAATCTTGATTTATTTACAGGACTACACAGGGGACGGGACTTTATCTACAAGTAACCGTCCACAGTGATCCTTGTCACGTGCAGGTGAACCAATCTCATACGCTTTGAAAGGCTGGAACTGAGGGGACATGAGGAAGGGGCACCTGGCCAACACTCTCCCCTCTCAGGGCTGCCCCAGCCCTCCTTCTCAGGGGACATGACCTCGCCAGCCTGCTCCATAACCACTGTCTCATCTGTGCTTGTTGCCACCGACGGCTTCCCCCTCCATCCAGACCTTCTGAGCACTAACCCCAGCCCCTTCTCTCTTTCCTGGCCCCTCCGAGTCACCCCCACCCAGAAATCCTGCTTATGGCCCTCCGCAGACGTCAGCCCCCTTGGTCCTGGGCTCGTCGCCACTCTCTCGTGAGAGCCCCAGCTTGGGCCCGGATACCTTCCTCATGGTCTTCCCGTCCTTTGACTTGCCCGGCTCTAAGGACCTGTCTTACAAAGACTTCCAAAGATAATTTTCATTCCTAGCTCAAGAAACTACAGTGAGTCCTTACTGTCTGTAATAGTAAGTCAAATCCCGCACCGAGTCCTTACAGCACGCCGCCCACTGGCCACTCCTACTTCACCCTCCTGCTCTGTGCACCGCACAGGGTGGACCCTTTACTCCTGCCAACAGAATTCACTGGCCAAAGGCTACATCATGACTCTATGAATACAGTGGCCATGTCCTCAGTCTTGACCTCTCCTGATCCGCCTCTCTTCTTAATTCTCCCTAAATTCACCTAAAACCCTCATAAAATTGGTCTTCCATCAATACCAATTTCACACCTTTACGGTCTCTGCTAAGTATGTACTACATTAGCTGGCGTGTGTTGCTCCTAAGGAGAAAAAGAGGCGGGGGGGCTCCTGTTTACAAAAGGCCTCCTGAAGCCTGGCCCTGTGCTTGGCACTTTGCAAACAAGATTGACGCCCTCTTTATCTCCCTTTCAGTAAAAGAACCCCAACCCTGCTCCCTCTGGCCTCACTTCCACAGTGCCCAGGACTGGGCTTGGAGGTCAGCAGCCCTTAAACCAGCATTTGCTCACCAGCCACTTTCTCTGTAAACCACAGAATATAAAGAAATGTGTTTTAAGTTGGACATAAAGGGGAATTCCTCAACCGCGCACACTGTAATGGCCTCATTTGAAGGCCCTTTGGAGGGGAGAAGCCTCTTTTTCCTCTGTGGTCTCCAGATGGAATGAGGCTGCTGCTAACCAGCCGCCGCCGAAGCTCGGGGATGAGCCAGCACCAGCCGCACGCTCTGAGGGGAACACAGGAAGCCCAAGGGGCCGCTGGGGGCTCCCAGGGGGCTCAGGGTGGCAGTGCCCTCCAGCCTGGGTTTGCAGAAGGCTGACAATGGAACAGCGAGCCAGGTAAGGAGAGGGATGCAGTCTCTGAGCCACAGGCAGCCGAGCGTAAGGAGTGGGCCCGGAGAGGGGAACAGGACTGGCTTCTGCTCTGCAACTTCTTGAGTCCTGGAAACTCCTTGAGGCCTGTCTGGGACCACCTACAGGGCAAGAAAGCCACTCAGGGTGTCTGGAGGGGGTTTAAAGGAGCCAGAAGCTGACCCCTGCTGACGTCTTCAGGAGCCCACAAGAGGGTAGAACTTTTCCACCAGAATCTCCCACCAAACTGGGGTCAGATGGGAGATGTGTGACCACAGAAGGAGAAGCTGCCAAAGGGTCACTTGTCTACTTTTGGTGGAGACCTATAGGAGGCCAGAGGCCTCCCTGGAAGAGGGTTGGTTGCTGAGCGATTGGCTGGGGGAAACCCCACCTAGGACTGCGGCGATGCTCCCTGGGAGGCTGCTGGAGTCCCCCGGCTGAGCCCAGCTCGGAGGGTGCCTGCCCCAGGGAGGGCCTCAGGCTGGTGGGGACAGTCCCCCTGCACAGGCGCTGCTGAGGCTCTAAGAGCGATTACCCACGAGTCCTTCCACTGCACCCAAATGCCAGAGCCCGTCCCAAGCCTCAGCTTGGGGGAACAGTTCCATGCAAGGCTTCTGGGCTGGAAAAAGAACTTCTAATTAACATGAAATAACAGCTTTCAAACACTTGACTGAGGATGTGGAATTGAAAAGGTGTGGGCTGGGTTTTAGGGAACCAGACAGGAAGAACAATAGTGGGACTCGGAGCACAAATGATGGAAAGTGAAGCAGAGGAACAGCATGAAAGAGATTGGCGGAGAAAAGGAGCCGGAATGCGCAGGCAGGGGAGGGAAAGCAAAGGAGCGAAGACAGAGGACGATGGCAGCGCCTCAAACAGACTGCGCCTCGTCACCTTCCCCCAACCCTCAGCTTGGGCAGAGGCCCAGACAATACCAACAACAGAACAAGGGACACTTGTCATCCCATGTGCTAAACACTGCTCGCTCATTTGAAGACTGTTGGAAAACCTCCGGTTGGGCGTGTGTTACCTTAGCACAGAAATGGAGAGGACGCAAACTATGATTAGCATTAATTTGCGGCAGTTGATGTCCAAAGGTGTTAAAGATTCAATCTACTGAGGAAACCCTGAAGCCAAAAAAACAAACAAACAAACAAAAAAAACCCCACAAAAAAACAAGTTATGCAAAAACTTAGGACAAACCAGCACTGACAGCACTTCCGTATGTGGAGCTGTCAACCTTTCAGAGAGGGCAGCAGCGAGTGCCAGGAGAGGTCGTTTGGTGGCCACGCCCCGAGTCCACCCATGAATTCTGTCTGACGTTTCTCTGAGTTAAGAAGTCACCTGCTGGGAAAATGGTCTACTCCTATACTCTATCCCTGGCTTAAAGTTCATTTACCTCATTAATATTTTTTTGTTCAGAGACTCATTGAAAACTTACAGGAAATTCAGTAATTGGAGAACTTTACGAAAGTATCGGTAGGACTCTGTCACTGACAGTCCCCGTCTAGCACCTCGCCAGTGCCTTTCGTGATCTGGCTCCTGCCCACATGCTTGTCCTGGGTCTGCCCACTGTCCATCTTGCACATCCCTCATTCTAGCCACGATCATCTTCTTCCACGTGCCCCCCTTCTTCATGTCCCTGGGTCTTTGAGCATGCCCGTTCTTCTGTCTGGGATGCCTTTTCCATCCATTTCTTCTTTTTAACCATCTACTCATCTTTCAAGGTTCAGGTCAAATAGCACCCTTTTCCTGAAGCCAGTCTTAAGTAATAGGAGTTGTCTGTTTCCAAATGGAAATGCAATTCCAGAAAAGACGAGAGCGCTCAACTGTGGAATAACGAGCTATAGCGAGGAAACTTCTGCTTTCAGGACAAGTGACATAATAACAGCAGCAGCTGTCAGGCACTTTAAATATTTAACCACTGATTCTTACAACAACCCTACAAGTTAGGCTGAGAGTTAAGTCCTTGCCCAAGTTCACACTGACTCACTGGTAGAACAAAAATGCAAACCCAAACCCATGAGACTCCAAGGCACTGAACAAGAAACCGAGAAGGACTTAAAACAGGCTCACCACACTACCGACACTGATGAAGACCTGTAGCATTTTCTAATCCATTGCCAAATATTTAACACCCTCAAATATGCAAAGATCTGTGTTAGCTCCTGTGTGGAATAAAACGTGGTATAAAATACAGTTCCTTGATCTCAAAGAATTTACAGTCCAATTAGAAGGAAAGACCTGAGCATGAACATTAGGTGTGATTTCTGGCTTGCGGACAGATTATGGCTCTGAACTTGAGTGGGGCTGTGGAGCGGGGTCGGCGCTGCCGGGCGTTGCTCCTCAGACACATCGGCACATTCTTTAAAATGCCCACCCACTGCCTGTGCCTTCCGGGACTTGCCGCTTTCACCCAAAAGTCAGGTGCACAGAAAATTCTAGTCATTTGAAAGATCCAGCTAATCAAGGTTTTACTTTTTACTAAAATAATAGAAATAATATTTTACTCTATTTTTGGAATTGTTAAAGAATCCCCAGATAGTTCTTTTTAAATTTTTTTTTATTTATTTATGTTTAGAGAGAGCAGGAAGAGAGAGAGAGAAACATCGACTGGTTGCCTATCACACAACCCCAACTGGGGACCTGGCCTGCAACCCAGGCATGTGCCCTGACTGGGAATCGAACCAGCAGCCTTTTGGTCTGCAGGTTAGCACTCAGTCCACGGAGCCACACCAGCCCGGGTGAGATGATTCTTGAAATAACAACCGAGTTTGGTTTAGAGCAGAGATTAGGAAGAAGATACCATGGTCCCGGTGCAGCTCTGGGGCATATGGCATTGTGACGTCACTGGGCACCTTAGGGAATGTACCAAAGTGACCACTTCTCAGAGCCAGGTTTAATGTCTAATGATCAGCCCCAGGAAGACTCTTCTGACTCCCTGGAAATTGTCCCAGCTACCAGACACTCACCTCTAGTCTATTGCTGTAGTTTAGCTTTATCCTGGGCCCCGCCCCAAGTCCCAACTCCAGATGCCAATCCTAAGCTCACTGTAGACCCTCGTGTCTCCCTGCCTGTGCACATGGTGTCCCGCCTGCCTGTTTGGAAGGCCCCTCACCAGCGCCCCTTCCACCCCGACTATGAATGTCTCATTGTCTGACCTCTTCCACGACCTCTCTCTGCAGGCAGAATCCACCTCCTTCCTCATCTCATATGCATAAACTACTTTTGTAATCTGCTTATTCATCCCATATTGGTTTGTTCATCCTTTTGCCAATCATTTTTAAAGTGCCTATTAAGCCACCAAGGCTCCAGAGGGGAATAAGACATGGTATCCTCCCCCCGAGAGCTCACAGCCTACTATTATATACACGTGATATGGGACAAACACAAACAGGTATGAATAAAGCTCTTCGGCAGCACAAAAGGAAGGAGATGGCCTCTGCCTGGGGGTCATGAAGACACCAGAGAAGAAGTGGGACTTTCACAGCTAAGGGAGAGGCGCAGGGGGCGCCATCCGGGCCAGCAGGTGGAACACCAGAGCCCTGGCAGAGAGGTGTGGTACTCACAGGGAGCTCAGCAATGGTGTCTGGAATCTGGGATTTAAGACTGTGGCCCGAGACAGAGCAGAAAGGGTAGATATTCCCAAATTCTGAACTCCCAAAGCTTTCTGATGAAGACCTCTCAAGGAAAACAAATTAGAAAACTTTAGAGAAACACTGAAGTAATAATTCCCTCCAATCTGATCTGGCAGTATAAAAACGCACTCGTTAAGTACAAGCAGGAAGACACACGTGTATTCTCACTAATTAGCAGATCTGTAAACGCTGTATTCAAGGCAGCTGAGTCAGAAGTGAAATCACAGGAACCTCGAACATTTGGCATTTTGTGCTGACCTGCGCATGTGCGTCGCCTTTGGGCTCAGCGTGCCAGGAACCTGCTCTTTGTCTGATGAATTTAGGCAGGCGTGCAAAACAGCTGTGCAGAGGAGCACGTGGTGTCTGCCCCAGGGGCCTGGAACACCACCCCCAACCCTCAATTCTGGGGAGCGGGACCTGAGAGCTGCAGTGGGGATGGCTGCCGAACACCCAAAGGGAAGTGAGCACCTTTCGTCAGGTAAATGACATAATAGATGGGGCAAGGTAAGCACGCTGAAATAAAATTCTACCATGAGAAGGCGGTTTGGCTGCCACCGATCAGCACGCTGAGAGAAATGAAAGGGCTGTGCTGAAGCACGTGGAGGAGAGAGATGGAAACTGGAAGCCAGGTGAGTCACCTGGGAACAAAGTCTGACAGGATGGAGAAGTGGCCCTTTGCTGGGCAGGGATGGGTGTGCTGTTGGATACACCTAATCAGCTCTTTAGAGGGGAATGAGGGGTTTCTTTCAGGTGCCACTGTGGCTGTCTTGAAGAAAATTCACCTCAATTCATTGTCGCTAACATTTCTGATGGCCTACTGTGCGCTGGCCCTGGAACCTTTGCTCTCCTGGCTGGGTTTCCCAAGCAGTCCAGCTGCACAAGGTGCTGTTCTCTGCAAAAAGCGTCCTCTGACCCTGGGCTGAATCCGTGTCACTGAAAAGCAATGCCTCCACCGGCCGGTGAGCTGCCTGCCTGAAGCGGTTGAAGGGGGCCCCATTATCAGCAGGTGGCCAGTGATGCCGGGTGCACAGCTGTGCAGACTCAGGAGCCGAGACCTCAAACCACCCACCCTGAGGCCCCTCTGGCCACAGCTGGAAGGGACAGGGAGGTATGGAGCCAGTTCATGTGGCTGCTCCCACGAGACCACAAACACTGCTTGAGGTCTCACTAATGGTGACTGTTCAATAAATGTCACCTGAATGAATGATCTACCTGCTCGACTATTACACAGAAAATATATAGTTTCTGTGACCATCTCATTTCCCTAACTGCTCTATTGACATGCTCTTCACTGGCTTATTTAAAAACGTATGAATTTTTCCAATTAGCCAAAAGCTGGAAAAGGCCTTGAGAGGTCCTGCAACGTTTGCAGCTCAGGGTGCAGCCCGGGGCAGGCAGCCTCGGCAGCCCCTGGGAGCTGGTGAGGACTGCAGAGTGCCACCCTCTCCAGGCGCAGTGGGTCAGAGACTCCTTGGCACAGGCTCCTGGGTGACGTGTGCGAATTTCAGTTCAAGGGGCACCATGCTCGTTCCCAACTAGCTCCTAACTCTCCGTCCTAACTTCGATGGTCTGATTTTTTTTTTTTTTTTGGAAGATCTCCAAGAAAGAGTTCCCATAGCCCCTACACTTAGGAAACTCTACATGCATTTATTTCTTTCCTTTAAGAATTTTGAGAGTATTCCTTTCTTAAATTCAGTGGGAATTCTGATCAACCACTTACATTAAGCTCACAAGCGAAGGGCATCCCACCCACAATCCTGAACAGAACACTTCCCTTCTTTCCAGAGGGAGTCCCTGGCTGGCTTTCCGATGGCTGCGCTGTAACCCTGTCCAGGCCTTCCCTGTGTGTCCCCAGGGAGGGTCACTGCACCGACCTGAGGTACCACTGACACTGTCACGCACACAGAGGGCACCTCCTGAGTCTGCAGAGCACTGAGCCATTACTTCTGTGGTGAGTGCTCCTCGGGTACCAGGGAGCCTTTGGTGTTGTGCCAGTGCACTCTACAAGTAATCAAGTCCAAGCATTTTTGAGATGTGCGCAGACCTAAGGGAACACTACCAGCAGATGTCAGCTCACGGGCCGCCGGACGGAAACCCCTAGCCTCCAGGCTTTTCAGGGGTTGAGTATCAGTACCTGGTTCCCTTGACAAATGCCCAAAGCACACGCTGAGCCCTGGTCAGTTTGCCGACAGAGCCACCAACGGAGGGTCTGACAAGCACAGCTCTTCTCATCTGCGCGACCACTCCAGCTATAAAATCCTGTTGGGTGACTGACCCAGGTGGTGCACTGGCACACTTCTGTCTGCAAGCTCTGAACCGCTGAGGAAGTTCTAGAAGTCTGACCACGGGTACTCAAGGAGATGCAGTACGATGTGCCTGCAGGTCTGGGCAGGTCACTCAGCATTTCTTTCATGATGGCCTTGCTGTCACTGTGACTGTTATCCCAGCCCAGGCTCTCAGATCTCCTGGTTCCTGGGATAATCGACACCACACGTACTTAGCAAAAGAAGGTACCAGGAGCAGACACCTGGCTCTGCAGAACTTAGCAGCCCCTCTTCCTTGGTTGGGAGTCTGTTCATGAGTGACAGGTGTGGGGACGGTCCCCACTGTCCCACAGGGTTCGGCTGTGCCTCCTAGTCTCCTCTTTCTGACAGGCAGAAACTCCTGTTAGATCCCGTATCAGTTACATTTTGCTTCTCATTTCAGTCAAAGTGTCAACAATCTGGAATACTCCCCCATCCTTCTAGCGATATTTTTAGAACAAACAACTGACATATTTAGCTGAAATAAATCACCTCAAGAAACCCCAATTTGGCTCATTTTTTGCTCCTGCTTCAGCTAGGAGTCTGACTGGCATCTTAGAGCCGGCAGTAGGCTGGCAATGACCCGGATGGGCAGGCCGAGCCGAAAACACCGCAGGAGTCACACTGCCTCGCCGCAGGGACCTGCTCCCTGGGTGTGACGTCTCTACGAGGGAAGCCACTTCCTGCAGCCCTGTCCGCAGAGCAACGGGACACCGACACCCACGGTCAGGACGGTCTCCAGAGGGCTGTCTGAGCGGTGGGGCCGGGGGCTGAAGGTGCAGAGTGACTACAAGGCAGAGAGCCTGCCCTGGGGTCTGCTGAGCGGGTCGGTGAGCACAGGGAGTGTCCGACAGCCAACTGGGAAGGAAATACCTGCTAGCAAGTCTTCCCATCAAACTACTCTGGCTTGGAAAAGAATCTATTCTCCCTGAACCACAAAGCCACGGGTGGTTTCTAAATGGGGGAGAGGTGAACTGAAGTGGGTCTACCGCTCTGCCGCTCCCCCAAGGCTATCTTGCTGGCGAGTGTCCCTGTCTCTGTTTCTGACTCAGCTCCCTGGGCCCCGTGGCCCAGCGATTTCCCCACACTCCCACGTTTGAGGCTGGGAGCTCAAGTGAAGAAATGAGACACGGGGGCCCATTTCAGTGGCAACGACAGGTGTCAAAAAGATGGGACCCCTCTAGTCACCCAGGCCTGGAAGGGAAAGCGTCAGGCCAGAGGGGAGATGGACTAGAAGGGACCCATGAAGTTCTTTAAGACAGAAACAGCTCCCTCCACCTGCAGGAAGGAAGGAGCCAGAGAGGAAGAGACCGCAGGTGCTGGGAAGCCAGACTGACACTTTGGGGCCCGAGGCAGACAGCGCTTCTCTCTGGCATGGGAGGCCGAACGGGACCCCGAGTCCTTGCTCACAAGCCTGTGGCTGTGAACCCTGGTCGGTTCTGCATGTCCCACCTTCTCCGTTGTAACCTCCTGTGTCTTCTCACTTAGGACATCATGAAGGGTTTGGTTTGGTTTTGCTCAGCTTGTCTCTGGTGCCAAGGGACACCAGAGGCAGGACCTCTGTCCACAGTGGGCTAAGCTTTAACGGGGAGCTTCGCCCCTAATGGTGGGGGGGGGCACTAGCCGCAGTGGTGATCTTTGTTGCTTCTGAGGCACTCGGCACCCCCAAAGTGATCCCCGGCGTGGCTCTGGGAGCTGTGCGAAGGTGGGGCAGTGCTTTCCTCGCTGGGCTCACGCTTGGCAGAAAGTGGGGGTTCCGCAAACACGAAGTGGGGGAGATGCTCAAAGGACGGTGAGTCTGATCACCTCCGGTAGGGTTACTGACCCCCGCCAGCTGTTTTCAGCTCAGGGTTCCCACAAGAGTAATTATGGGACAGATTCGGAGATTCTCTTCTTCTTTGCTCTCTGATGCTTTGGTTTTATTTTTAAATACAGTAAACTTTACCTTCAAATGTAAAAGCCACTACGAATGAGGTGACCGTCCCTGCTGTGTTCTCACAGTTGGCTGGCGCCCTGCTCTGTGCAACGCCCTCGCGCGAGGTTGACACTGTCATTCTGTCACACAGAGGGACTGGGCAGAGCAGACACCAAAATGGACACCAGAAGGGACGCAGGTGGACGCGTGCTTAGCCATAGACGAAGGCTATCAGGCTGCGCGGTAGGGCCGGCGGTGTCAACCACTCAGTGCACAAGCGGGAACGAGCGGCCGCAGCACGCCCGGTCCTGAGCTGGGTGCTGGACGTCCAGAGGTCCACAGGAGACACCCTGCGTGAAGTCTGAAGGTGACGCTCCAGGCTCTGAACTGTTGAATGACATGTCTAGAAGAAGCTGAGATCTTGTGAAGAAAAGCACTAAATAAATAAACCGTCCGCATGCCACCCCCGGCAAGGGGGACATTCGATGTGGCTGCCCCAGCCTGGCCTCCCCCAGCTGGCCTCCCGGGCCTGGCCATTCCTGTGAGGGTTTTAAACTGGGGACAGACAGCCACACGTGTTCCTGCAGTGGTCACGGGGAAATGGGCCAGCAAACCCCCCGACCTGAGGTCACAGCTGCTCTGGCCCTGGAGAAAGAAGGGTCCTCTCATGAACCAACTTGGCTTCAGATATATTTCTCCTTCATGTTCTCTTTCCAGTTCCTCTGCCCTTGCCTCATAAACCCAAGTTTCTGTTTCTAAGTCACTGGCTTTTTTAAAAAAAAGGATTTCATTTATTTATTTTTAGAGGGAGGGAAAGAGGGAAAGAGAGAGAGGGAGGGAGGAGGAGAGAGAGAGAGAAACATTGATGTACAAGAGAAATGTTGATCGGTTGCCTACTGCACACCCCCAACTGGGGACCTGGCCAGCAACCCAGGCACGTGCCCTGACTGGGGAATCAAGCTGGCGACCTTTCAGTTTGCGGGACGTTGCCCACCCCACTGAGCCACATCAGTCAGGGAGATTTTTCATTGACCTTGGGTGGGGGGGAGGTCGAGCGTCTACATTTACTGAAGGCAACACCACAGGCGCCATACCCCTACAGAAAGATTACACAACTGTGCTGGTGCGGTTGGGGTCCTGCTTCCTGCTTTAGGAAGTACCTCCCATCCCCACCCCAGGAGGAACCGTGGCTTCACCATCCAGAGCCAGAGAACCCCAAGACAGAAGGGCCCCCGCCATCTAATCTCAACCCTCCATGAATGAGCAAACCCCCGCCACCACACAAGTCAATAAGGAGAGGCCAGAAAGTTGATTAAAAAAACCCCAAACTGTGGTAACATATACATAAAATTTACCATTTTTAAGTATCCAGTTCTGTGGCATCAACTGCATTCCCATTGTTGTGCAACCATCCCCACCACCCATCTCCAGAGCTTTTCCATCTCGCAAAACTGAAACTGTGGCCCCATGAAACTCCCCACTCCTCCCTCCACCAGCCCTTGGCAACCTGCACCCACTCTCTGTCCCCATGGTTTTGACGACTCTAGGAACCTCGCATAAGAGTAAGTTTTTTCTTTTTCTTTTTGTGATTGGTTTATTTTACTTAGCATCACATCTTCTAGGCTCATCCACGTGTCAGAATTCCCTTCCCTTTTAAGGCTGAACAATATTCGATTGAATGTAGACCCCACATTCTGCTGATCCCCTCATTCCTCAGTGGACTCTTGGCTTGCTTCCGGCTTTGGCTCCTGTGGAGGACACTGTGGTGGACGTAAGCGCACAGTATCTGTTCGAGTTCCTGCTGTCAAGTCTTTGGAGTGTTTACTCAGATGTGGAACTGATGGGTCATATAATAATCTATTTTTAATTATTTGAGGGAATGTCCTACTATGTTCCACAATGCTGCACCGTTTACGGTCCCACCACAGAGCACAAAACCTCCATTTTCTCCACATCCTCGCCACGCCGTTACTATCTTTTTAAAGTACTAGCCATCCTAATGGGTCGGAAGTGGCATCTCACTGTGGTTTCGATTTGCATCTCCCTCATGGTGAGTGACGTTAGGAGTGCTTTCCCGGGCTTAGTGACTACGCTACTATCTACTTGGGAGAAATGTCCATTTGAGTCCTTTGCCCACTTTTTATTCAGGTTGTTTTTTGTTTTGGAAAGTAGATTTTGAATTAGCGACTGCACCTCTGAATTCACTTTGATCTGGGGTGTCTTTCAGGTTGCCACACACTCTCCTTTGGCCGAAGGACCCCCTTCCAACTTGCATGCGAGGAACAGGCCTCCCTGGGTTGGTTACCTCGCACCCGTCCCCCTCCCAGACTTCCTCCCAGTATCCATGGATCATTTCTCTAATTTAATGAGATGAATAGCTCTGCTCCTTGTGGTCCAACCCGCTATCGAATGCAAATTTAACAGGCATGTTCATGACTCCATCGCTGGGCTCAGGCAGAAAAACAGCCCATAAGCCCTGGCCCCTCAGTAATCACTGCATCGCAACACTGCCCGGCCCAGCCTGACTTCAGCGGAGGGTCTCTGAGCAGTGTGTGTGAGACAGGGCGTGCGATAAAGTCTTACCTGCCAAGTAACGATTTTGTTTTAATCAGATACAGAGTCCACTCAAGTGAAGGATGTTCCTAACCATGTTTTCCAGTTTATCGATGAGATTAATAGCGAAGGAGCATGACGGTCCCACTCACCTGGACAGTCGGCTCCAACGGAGCACAAACTGTCTTCCTCTCGCTGGTGGCAGCATCCCCAGCACCCAGCACGGCCCCTGGACTGTGGCCAGAGCCGCAGGCTTCAAAGGCGGTGGTTAAGAGCACAGATGCGGAGGCGGAGGCCAGACAGCCCATGTTCCAATCGCGACTCCACCACTCACGAGGTGCATGAACTAGAGGCATAATCTTGGACAGATTACGTAACCTCTCTGTGCCTCAGTTTCCTTATTGTAAAATAGGAATAACACTGTCTACCATGGTTCTGATGATGATGAAATTATTTATAATGTGTTAAGTGCTGATAGAGGTTGCCTGTAACAATGCAGTGTGTCAATGCTATGGATCATGATTACTAAATGAATGAGTGCACGGGTGTTATATATGTTCCCTCCTTTCCACGGAGCTCGTTCCCATTGGTGTAAAAAGAAATGTAATTGTTTCACAAAACTTGCGTTCACATACACAGGGGAAAAAAACCACATACAAAGAAGCGTGTTGAAGCGGAGGTTATGGTCTTCCAACCAGCTGACTGCAGATTAAGGAACACACTGGGAACGGTGATCCCTAGGGTATTTGTGTCTTTCAGAGGTTTCAAAATTTACTTTCTTGTGCTTTGTGGTAACATGTGATGGTTTCTTAAGTGTGCTATTGATCGGATGCCCTCTCTTAGAGCACATGAAAAAGAACCTCTATATATTCTTTTTAAATAGGAAAGAGTAAAATTAAAATCAATTAAAAATGTATCATTAAGAAAGACGCACAACCACAGCTTGTTTCTGGGCAAGAACTCAGCCCTGGCAGTGCCCGCAGTAGCCACTGTGGGGCTTGCGGAATCAGAGTAACACATTTTAGTTATACTCAAGTTCTCAAATGCCACCATAAGTATGATACTATCTGACATATTTTCCAAAGACAAAAAGTAACAAACCTTCAGTTCTCATCCCAGTATTTCATCTAAAAAGGACTCCTCGTGACAGAAACACGAAGTCTGTGAGGGTCTGATCAAAGCCCTGGCCGACGACTGCCACATTGGGAGGGACCTGCCTCACGGAAGATAAAATTGTAGGAATGACGAAAGAAAGGTCACGCACAGGGAAGGGCACAGTGGCCAATGGTACCAAGCAGGAAGCTCAGAAACAGCCTCCCACACGTGTGGACATTCAGGGCAAAGGTAGCACGGTGGGGCGATAGGGGAAGGGGTCCGTTCAACGCTGAATGCAGGGACAACTGAGTACCTACATGGGGAAAAGTTACATCGGATCACTCACCCCGTCCATACATGAAACGGTCAATTCCAGGTGAACTCCTAGCTTTAAGTGTGGAAGATAACGAGGGCTTTCAGAAGATAATTTAGGAGACTGTCTGGAGACGGCCAAGGTCTCTAACTAGGCACAGGACAACTCTCCGTGGATACATAATTGATAGATTCAACTACTTTAAAATCAGAAACTTCTGTTCATCAAAGGACATCCGTAAGAGAAAGCAAAGACTAGGCACGGATTGGGAGATTTTTGCAACACATATAACCAACAAAAAAAGCACATGTAACCATAATATATGAAAAAATCTCATAAATTAGTATGAGAAAGACAACCCAAACAGAAAAAAGACTTCTACGTGTGCTTCACAAAAGAGAGAAGCTAAATGACCAATAAACTAATAAAACGGTGTTCAACCTCATTGGTAACGAAGGGCGTGCAACTTGAACTCACAACGTGATCCCATGAACCTGCAACTACACTACCAAAAATATGTGACAACACCCAGTGTTGGTGTACGGAGCCACATGGGTCCCCAGGCACTGCCGGTGGGACTGCACAATGGCATAGCCACTGTGGAACACGGTTTGGAATTATTTGGTAAAATTGAAGATTTTACACATATCCTGTGACCTGACAATTTCATCCTGGGTGTACACCTAAAGAGACACACATGGAGCCAGGGGACGTGTGCAAGAGAATGTGTAGCAGCATTGTTCACGATAGCTGAGAACAACCCGCAGGCGCACTTACAGCAGGCTAGAAAAACAAATCCTGGTGTGCTCACACGACGGAAGCTATTCGTACGCGCAAATGAATAAGCTGCTGTTGTACACAGTACAAACGAGCCTCAGGGACATAACGCAAAGCAGTGAAAGCAAATAGTATACAGATATATTCAGGACCGTTTAAAAACTGTAAAGATGCAAAATTAGAAATTGGTATTCTTTAGGAGTACACACATAGATGGTATAGAACCATAAGACAACGCTTCACGTAGACTGCGGGATGGTGGTGACCCTGCGAGGTGAGAAGTAAGGGACAGGATGGAGTGGTACACAGGTAATTCATAGGCTACGTTAATGTTCTTTTTCTTAAACGAAGAAGGGGCATACATCCGTTAGTTGTTGTATTATTATTTTAATTATATTTAATAAGTAGTCCTTTTGCTTCTTCTTAATATTTAATAACAATTTTAAAAGGTTCTAAAATACTGCATTTGAAAACATTGTATTAGTAATAATGAGAAGAACTCTTACGAATTATTGAGTGACTACTGTGTAAAGATTACAATTAAGGCATTGATCCCACTGCCGTAAATGCACTGGCTAAGACTGCTAAATGCCCTCGGAGTTCTGGCCTCTCTGTGTTCATCCTTATTGCTACCATGAAATGATAAAAGTTGGTATTTAAGTATCTTGCAGAAGCTTAACGGGGACCAAAAAATTCTGTAATTCTCTGCGCCAGGCTAAGGGTCTAGCTGAGTCAATTCTCGGTTCACCAGAGGGAAGGGGTTTCCCTCCATCTAGCAGGTGCTGACCGTACGTCAACTACGCACTCAGCCTGTGGCAGGTATGGCTGGGGGGCAGGGCACCAGAAACACGAGGCATGCCGGCTTCCGAGAATCTACGGTTCTGCGGGAGACCAGCCTGCCACGAACCAAAGGATAACACTACATGACAGGTGCTTACATAATCTCATCTAGGTCGGTATTGAAATGTTTCCCCCAGGTTGGGGACAGGGCATGGGATCTACCCACTGCATCCGGCCCAGCTTTTCATAAGTGTTCTGGGGAAGAAGTTTCTCATCACAAAGGAAGAAATACAAATATTTAAAAAGCAAACAAGTCATCGGCTGCTCTCAGACCTGCTGACATATGCTTTGCTTTTTTGAGCTTACAGCTTAACATTAAAATAACAGGCTTGCATTCCTCAAATATCTCCACTGCTGTTCCTTACTTACGTTGCTTGAAAAGGCTGTCAGCTGCTGTCACTTGGAGGCACTGCCATATTAGCCACCTCTGTTTACCGCTTCCAAAGTGGTATGGCTATTAGTTTGACCAGCCTGCTCGGGATGACACCCCAGGCTGTGTGCAGGGGCCACACGCAGGAGTCTAACATCTAATGAAGGTGCTGGGGGGTGGGAGGCAGGGAAGGCTGCTTTATAAATATTGATGAGAGAAACTGAGTTTAATTGCATCAGGTGGTACTTTACTGATGAGTGGAGGACTGAAGGTTTTTTAAAGTGCTTTCACCACTTTAAGGTTCCATGGGCTAACCGGCTTTGGCTTCAGATAAAATCCACAACTATACTCTATGCAAAAGAGCAAGTTTGAGATCTGCAAGAAGCCCTTCAATTCACTCTGCATAAGTAGCTGAACCTACAAAAGAAATCTCTACTCAGAGTCTCCCAGATTATAATGAGAATTTTCTCGCTGGGGAGAAGAGAAGTGCTCTTTTCACTGGAAGACAAAGAAATGTTTGTAATGGAAATGTGTGAACCGATTTTCCAGGGGGAGCTTCTGAAATTCACTGATCGAAAACACAGTGAGGTGAAGAGGCAGAGAAATCGAGCCAAAGACTAAGACCATTTGCAACTGCACTTATTTCAAGAAAGGTAAGGAGAGTCGCCAGCTCCATTTCTTCCCTCTCCTGTTGCCCCCTCCCCCACCCCACCACCCCCGCCCCATTACTGACCCTGCCACTTAGACAATTAGAACCTGCCGGCATGCAGGACTGTTTACTGTTTCTGGCCACTGTGTACTGGTTACCTAGCTACTACACTGAGGATAAAATAGGAACCGAGTAGCTCAAGAGACAATGTCTTCTCAGCATAGCCTAACCAGCAAGCTTGGGATCAGGGACTCCAAGGAACGTAAAGATAAGTAGATAATTCAAGCACAGGGCAGTTTATAATGACAATTCTCAGGTTATGTACAAATACTGATCGACTGATTTAAGGAATTCCATTTCCTAGAGAATAAAACCAAGGTAGAAGAGATCAGCTTATCTTGATCAAAGTTGCCAAAATATAACAATCATCTGAAGCCAGTGGAAGCCCCTGGTACCGCAGGACAAACAAGCTCTAAAGCAATGTTTCCCCAAGTTTCAGTCGCTGGAGTTTGTTCACTAACCTTTGCCATAACCAGGTGTATCTATTAGTATTTACTTAATATTTTTCTTTAAAATTGACTTTAAAGCAACTCATTAAAAAAAATCCTCGGTCTCCCTCTGAGCGATAATTTCCCTGAAATCATACTCTGCTATGCGGTTATATTTTTTCTAATGTACATTTAAAAATGTATAACTATTAAAATAAAAACGTTCATCCACAACCATCGAAGATCATCCTGGCCCCGAGGGTACCAATGGAAAAAACGGATAAAGCGTTTTAACTTAATAAGGACGACCTAACAGACAGGACGACCTAACAGACACGATGACCTAACAGACTACAGCTGAGCCTTGAACACACGGGTTTGAACTGCGCAGGTCCACTTCTGTGCAGCTTTTTTTCAATAAATACTGTAAAGGTATTTTCTCTTTCTTAATAACTTTTTCTTTTCTCTACCTTACTTTCTTGTAAGAACGCAGTATATATTACATGTAACATACAAAAAACGTGTAATTGACTATATTTATGGATAAGGCTTCTCTCAACAGCAGGCTGTTAGTGGCTAAGCTTTTGGGGACTCAAAAGTTCTCTGCAGATCTCCAACTGTGGGGGGTCGGCACCCCTAACCCCTGCGTTAGTCAAGGGTTAACTGCTTATCTGTTTCTAAATATCATGAAAAAGCAAAGAGTGCGGGGAATTCTGTACTATTTACTCTCAGGATGTCTATGAAGAACTTAGATTAGAGAGGAGGAAGTTGGTAAGAGTACATTTAATAGCTTTTGAGTCACAAGAAACAGAAGCCCAGGATCACTTACATAAAATTTTCTGGGTATTCGCTCAGGGCCATGTCAACGATGTTCAGTGCGTCGTGGTGATGCTTCTGGGCGGAGAGCAAGAGCGCCAGGAGGTGCAGAGAGTTGACATCATCGCCTTGAAGCTGGAGGGCTTGGCGCACATACCCAAGAGCCTCTGGTATCTGGGTTAGAGCAAAACCAGAATGTTTAAACGTACACATACACACACACAGCCACCATTTCAATGTCTGCTTCTCTGTAACTCTTAAGAGTCATTTTGCCATCTACCACAGTCCGGTTTGGGGCCAAGTCTTTGTGAAAGGACCAGGATACTACCGGCAGAAACGAGAGCAGGCGCTACCTCCGAGACGCAGCCCCACCGATGAAGTGCTGCTGTTCCTCCCTGTGGCCGCCAGTATCAAATCTTGTTTTTGTCCCTAAATAAACCCTTTCTCTTTCTCCACAGAACGGACCTCATTTTGATCATGCTTAAGGTAATTTCACTAAATGGAGGCACGTATGAATTGCCAGAGGTTTTTAGTGGAATTAAACTGCCTAGGACGAACTGTTCTCCTTTCTTAAAGTATGACTGAAATTAAAGTGCTTAATAAGTTATGAAGCCCTTCACAGAGCTTTCTAAAGGACCTGACACCTGTGATTCCTTCCAAGTTCCTTCGCCCTGGTTCTCCATTAGACATCAAGGAAACACAGAAACGCACCAGTACACGGAAACCCCACACCTTCCCAAACTACAACCCAAATAACTCGATCCCAGAAACCCAGGACAATGCCATGTTCAACTCAAGCAGGGCCAGACACAGCCTTAACCGTCAACGTGCAACAGCTGTTCGAGTCTTTTTTCACAGTATGAAGTAAAATGCACACACAATGAATATCGAACGCCCTAGTTTCCATGCAGGTTTAGCAGTAACTAGGGAGAATTGGAACTTGAAGCTGGATTCTGAAAGAGCTCGAGGTTGAAGCTTCCTGCACAGCTGGCCCTGGCTGGGAACCCCTCTGCTCTCCCCTCCCAAGTTCAGTCCCATGGCTCGGCCCCCTCTCAGCACTCCTGCTTCTTCCCAAACCCTCAGACGCTCACTCCTGAGTAGGAAGCCATGACTTTTGTGGTTTTTCCCTCTCTGAAATTCCATTTTTGATGGATTTAGTTATAAATGCTGGCCATGGAGGCTTCCTGCTTTGAGCCATCGAAGCCCGGCTGTCGCAGCTGGAGGAGAGATCGCCTGCCCAAGCCTTCATTTACAGGAGGAAGCTGAGTCCGGAGACGAAATGGCTTGAGCCAAGTCACCCAGCTATGGAACTTCTGAGACGAGAGCGGCGCAGGCATCCTGATTCCT
The DNA here is from genome assembly GCA_004026545.1 of Mormoops blainvillei. Lineage (NCBI taxonomy): Eukaryota > Metazoa > Chordata > Mammalia > Chiroptera > Mormoopidae > Mormoops > Mormoops blainvillei. The sequence continues at coordinate 79,400 of PVJD01004143.1, read as the reverse complement.
CTCCCACCCTCTGCTCCTAGTCAAACGGCATTGGCTCTAAAGATAAGAGGGCCACAGCGCCCGGGCCCGTGGTCGGCAAGGAAATGGTGCCACCGAGGTCTGGCGCTGCCGTGCTGTGTGCCCACAAAGGCTGCCAACACCCACAAGGCTCATCCCTCGGGTGGGCTCGGACGGTGTGAACAGCACCCAGCCCGGTATTGTAGGGAGGGCCGAGCGGCAGGGGATACCCATGGTCTCAATGTGCAGAGACAGCCAAAGCAACTGGCGACAAACTGGTGCAGGGTTCGTAAGATGTCCCGAAGGGAGAGCTGCCTCGCAGGAATTTAAAGCCGGTTCTTCATTCAATGAGTATTCCTGAGTGCCTACCACCTGTCGGGCCGCGTTCCGGCTGTCAGGGTAAAGAAGTGATGATGATGGACATAGGTTCCTGCCCTTGTGGAACCTCATGTCTAGTAAGAAAGACACTGAATGGGAGAGCTGAGCAGGAGGAAGAAGAAACGCAGGCTGCTATCGGGAGAGACTCGGCGGAGGAGGGGCAGGAAGGTCCTGGTAGGGGGAGGCCAGGTGGCCTGTCACCAGCCCTCAGCTGCTGAGGCAGCAGCCCCTGCTCAGCCCAGCTGTGAGCCGCACCACGCCAGGTGAGAGGACCTTTGCAGAGGAGGGAGCTGGGTCTCCTCAGCCCCCAGGTCCCCAAAGGGAGCCACCGCTCCGGGAAGTCAGATGCATGCCTACCGCCTGGGCTGCCAGGGGAATGGCATGTCTGGGGAAGTGACCTTCCGTTCACCCTCCAGTCAGCACTCAGGAATGTGCTGGGGTTACCACCAGTGTCTTGCACCTGGTGGGCAGGAGGACACGTGGCCAGAGTCTCCAGAACAGCTGGGAGGGGACGGGAGAGGACGAGAATGGCATAGGCAGCTTCTGGAAGCTGCCTAAGAAAAGATGAAGACCAGCAAAGCTTGTCCCTCCGCTAAGAACACTGTTGACTCTCCTGTTTCAAGGAGCTGCTGTGTGGAATTGTTCATACCTTCCACGTATTTAGAGGGACTGGTGTCTTTGTTCTATGCCTGCTGGCATCTTCCTGTCAATCACCAATACCCTTATGGCATCCAAGCCCCAACCAGTGGCTAAACCCCCACTATGCTGAGGGCTCAGCCCTGGGCTCTGCTGGCAAGGGACACAGACTCTTCGACGACTCCTTGGTTCAGGGTGTATGGCCTGTGCTGCGCCCACGCTGCCAACCGACCCCAGCGTGGGACCTCAGATCCAGGGGCTGAACCTCCAAAAACAGCGCCTGGCACACCTTCACAGCCGATGCGCAAACTGGCCAGAACACCAGGGTCTTCACTGTGAGGAGGCCGCGTTCTGTGGGCGGGGCCACCGGCTCCAGGTTGGCCTCAGGCGCATGGAGGACCAGCTACTAGCTCAGACTGAGGGGCTAAAGGAAGCGGATCAAGAAGAGCGTGCACCCAGCTTAGGAGACATTCGAGAAACTGACCTGTCTGGAGATGGCGAGCTGCAGAGCCAGGTAGAAAGCTGCTTGGTGGTCTGTAGGTGACAGGCTGTGGGCCCTGAAAAAGTATTTATGACTATTAGCACATGGGAGAGGCTATCAAACGAGTGTTCACATTGCATTTTTACACGAGGGCCACATGTTTAACTATTGACCGTTTCATTTAAACTCTCCACCTTTTCTCACTAACAATGCAACGCACCTTCCCTTCCCTGTGCTTAGGTATGACACAGTGGCATGTTTCCGTGTTTTGTCCAGCCTCTGAAGTGGCAGTTGGTGATGCCTGGCTCTGAGCAGGAGCCTGGAGATGAAGAATCCACAGGCCCCAAGCTCTGACCCCCCCCCGGAATGCTGCGCAGAAGAGGCCCTCATGTTATGCTGGGACACCATGAGGCCGTGGGTGTACTTGGCAAGGCAGTGGCTGCTTTGGTTAAGTTTTGGCTTGGCCAAATTTCTGGATTTCAGAGAAATGGCCTGAAAATCAACACCCTGCTTTGCTTGTAAAATGAGGTTTTGGTTTTCGACGGACTAACTATAGGGAGGGAAGAAGGACACGCATTCAGCCTCCTGAAGCTGCTAGGCTCCCTGCAGCTTGCTAATTTCATCCGCGAAACTCTGACATGTGAGACTGGCTCAACACTGGGTTTAGTTTTATTAACTGGCCTTTGACGCCAGATGGGAAGAGGCTGTGCTGGCCTCCTAATATTCGTAAATGAGGTTATTCTTGCTTTTATAGGGAAGTCAATCATATTTCACCAAGAGCAATTCAAAGAGGAAGCTGTACATGACATAATTCTGTGTTGAAAGTCTGGAGGGAAGAGAAAACAAACTTATACTTTCTTTAAAAGGCACCATGGAGCAGACTAATTAAAAACGGTGGGGCCTGTGTAGTAAACAAACCTTCATGCTGTTGTGTCAGCATTCTGTGGTTAAAGGAGGATCTTCTAGAAGCAGAAAGCAAATTCAGGATAAAGAAGAAAGCCCAATCCTGGTGGAGCCAACTGCGGCGAACACACCAAGGATGGCTTTCTCCAGCAGCACGGCGTTTCCGTGGAAGCGTCCGTCTGCTGTGGGGGAAAACGACTAAAAAGTCTTCCAGGTGTTGGCCATCTAGAAAATACGCCAAGTCCAGTGATCCGGGGCATTATTTGGGCAAACATGGTAGCTCACGTGGGGAACTGGAGGGGGCAAGGTGGGGGGGGGTCTCTGTCCTTTCATTGCTCTTAACAGCAAAGCACCCAAAGTCGCCTCCCTGGTTACTTCGCCAGTAACTGTGCCTCAAGGCGCAGCCTTAGGGCTCCTCTCCCCTTATGCGCCTATCTGTCTGCATTGCCCTTTTAAAAGTCTCGTTTCTGGCAGTACGGCCCAGTTTTTATAAGTATTGGTTTTTCCGCGAATTTGTACATCAAAGAATTCTTTCCTTCGGTGTTCATAAGAAATAAAATTGGGATGTCATGGTTTCTGTCTCTCCCAATTATTCAGGGAAAACGAATACAAAATTAGTTATGAAGAGACATCGAATTATTTAGCATTCTTTATTTTATCTCATTTCTGTCATAATTAATAAAGAGCCGGGTTTCTACCACCCTCGAAAAAGAATTCCTCGAAGCTATCGTTTTCTCAGCCCAGTTCAGATTTTGCACAAGGGAGGTGAGATCAGACCCACGGCTGCTGCTGCCCAGCACCCACTGAGTGGAAAGCCGGCACCGGTCTGGAGGATTCAGGGCGACGGGTAAGGACGGTCCCGGCCACGGGTCCCACCCCGGCTTCAGCAAACGATTATTGACGGTTAGCCACCGCACTGTGAAAAAACCAAGCTGGAAGTGCCAGAGATCTTGGCATTTCTAGGTGGATTACGGCAACATCTAAAGAAATGCAACCTTGGCCAACAGTGGATGTCCAACTGCCAGATTCCTCATGAGGCACAACTTAAACACAGACATTTCAAAAATCTCATTTTTTGTGATTTGGCTAATGAGTTAAACTGACCACTTTAGCTCAGGAAAGAAAAAAAGAAAATAAGGAGAATGCCCAACAAAGCAAGAAAAAGCGCATGGTGTTGATCGATGAGACGCTAGGAAACCTGCTTCAGTCATGCTGACCAACTTGGCAGCTGTGCTCCCTGTGGCAAAACCACGGTGGTATGCCCACAGCCAGTCGCTCGACAGATGTCACTGAGCGACGCGGGAGAAAGGAAAGACATCCGCGTAAGCCTGCAAAACTGTCAGCCTGCTGAACCCTGCACGTGAATGTGAAGCAGCCCGTAAAGCCCATTCTTGCCAAGGGCTTCCCTTGTCAAAGCAACTCCATACCCATTAATTTCATTTCTTGCCCATAAATAAAGGATTGTTAGACTGCTGGCTCACTAGGCCACCGATCTATGCTCCACTCACTCATCCATCCACCCACTCACATTATTCAGTACCTATGCTATGCCACGCCTGTGCCAACCGCTGGCGAGATGAAGCGTGCAAGTGCCTTTCCTTGAGGAACATCCCTTCTCCCCCCCAGAGCCCAGGAAGACCCACAGTGGCCATTGCAAGGCAGTGGGAGCAGGGCCCCAAGAGACAGGCACACCAGGCTGCTACTGCCGAGCACGGGATGGGCCGCCCAGACCACCCATCTAGAACCCAGGACCCCTGAGGCCCACCCCAGTGCTCTCCCAGACTCTCCAACATGCTCCAGAGCTGAACCAACAATATAGAAAAGGCTGATCAATTTTGACCCTGGTCTGTAAGAGACATACTTTGTAACAATAATGACTACAATTTATGAAGCATCTACTATTAAGCTTCTGGTCCAAGACCATCCAGCAAAAGAGACAGAGTTAGAAGTGAAACTCAAAGCCTGCACTCCCCACTCCATCATCCCACTGCCTTCCTTGGTCAATTCTCCTTGAAGTCCCTTTCGGTCCAGGCTACAGTGGACACGTGATTAGTGCATTATTCAGTTAAGAAAAAAAAAAAGCACAACCTGGTCAAATCTGTCATTCAGGAACTTCCGTTAGTGACACACGCAGGGTGACTAACTTGTCCCGGTTTGCCCAGGATTTCCCTGGGTTTAGCCCTGAAAGTCCCACATCCTGGGACACTGCTCAGTTCCTGACAAAACTGGGATGGTTGGTCACTCTATCCACGCAAATCATACTACATTCAGACTTAAATTCAAGCCAGAGGGGAGAGAGGACAGTGACGTGCGATTGTGTATCACACTGAGTGACAAACACGAGAGGCATCACGCCACCTCTTCCTCATGGAGCAGCTGGGTTTCTGCATGCCGGGCGTCGAGTCTCTGCAGGGTGCCCTGGACGGTTGCTTTCAGGGTTTTTTCTGTAGGGTGTGAGCATGCACAGGAGTGGCCGCTCAGATCAGTTCAGCATCTTCAGAAAGCTGTGCAAACATGTTTTTATTGTTTTCACTACACTTTTGTATGGGGCAGATGAATTGGTCCAGCTGCTTGGGTTGAGCTTATGTACAAACAGCTGACGACCTCAATGTTAAGATGCAGAAATGCATGTGGGAGGCCTTCAAAAATGTTTCTGAATCCACTAGAGAGCAAATCTCCTGAATACTGACTCCAGAAAATTTAAGTTAATTTATACATGCTATATTGGCACATTTTTCTTTTTAAACATTAAGTCTCAATCATACTACATCATAATCATAGAGTCAGGAAACCCTGATTCTATCCTGACTATTATCCTGACTATCATTTAATTGCCAAACAATAGAATAAATAGCATTGTGGGGAGAGAATTTAAATATATAGTAAAAAAAAAAGTACTTCTCATCCAAGTGGTTTTTAAATATCCATTTACATTTAAGAAGTAATAAAAATCATTTGTATTTACTTAAAATCTTTCCTTACAGGTTAAGTCTACAATGTACTAGAATAGTCCTAGTTAATGTATACTTGAAACAAAATAATTGTATTTCTTTGAAAAATATTCTTTATTTCACACAAATACTAATTTACGTTAGCCTTCCACAATAAATCACGTAGGTGAGAAGGATTTTATTACTCTTCATTCCCACACGAACTAATGTTTTAAAAAGCTCTCTGAATTACAACTCAAAAGTAAAAGGAACAAAAAGGAATTCAGGCCAATGGAACAGCTGTTATATAACACGAAGTCAAGAATCCTGATGGCTCAGGGCAGACCACCACCAAGGCCATTTTCAGAGAGCCAATAAGATGTGCTGACCTAAGTGCAAGAGATGTAATGACCACTTTCGTAGGCATCCATTGTGTGTTTTACAAAGTAGGACTGGAGAACTGAAAACTTCCGATCATTTGAAACGGAAATGCTTCCCACACTCCCATGCTGAAGAATGCCAACAAAAGCTCAGCACAGACAGCAGATCTGTCTGCGGATGTCAGCTGGTGCGCCTTGTCATTAACCAGTCTGGGACTGCAAGGTGAAGGCCCCAGTGGCAGGTCTGGTAGGAAACAGAAATGAGATGAAAGATTTCGGACTAACTGAAACCGAGCAAGAATGATCTCGTGAAAGAAGGAATGTGTGTGCTGCGACAAATCTGTTGGCAGCCCCGGTTTCAGGAGAGAGATCTAACAAAGGTTAGTAGGTGTTGAGGGGTCCTCGTGACATTTTGGTCCAAGTAACTAAGTTTCTAATACAGCTCCCAGAAAGCAATGTAACTCAGATACCTCTGCAGTGAAAGGATCAATTGCAATTAGAGATTTGACATCGTGGGCCTGTATTTTCAAGCAACGAGTCATTTCAGTGATTTATTACAGCTGCGGTAAGAATAAAATTAGGGCAGTGTGGTCTGGCAGGCACCACGAAGGCCGGGTCAGCGTCAGGAAACCCTGGTTCTATCCTGATTATTCAACAGCTACGTGATTCTGGCAACTCTTCCCACTCCAGCACGGCAATCCCTCACCTGCAGTGAACACACGACTTGTCCTGTCTACCTTACCAGTGTGGCGGTGAGGATGAGGTTACATAAGAGATGTGAATGAATACTATGACATTCCAGCATTTGCCGATCATAAAGCATTCTCCAAATGTCAGGAAAGGTGCACTGGCGCAGACAAGCACCGGGTACTAAGGAGCAGGCCTGGTGTGGAGGGGGCTGGCCGGCCTGATTGTCCTAGAGTATTTCAGAGGCTGTCCTAAAATCTGGCCTTTTCACGCCTTAATGTAAAAATCTGCAGCTTGACAGGTTAAAAAAAAAACAAACCTAGAAGAAAACGATCCCTCTTCTAGATGATGACAAATGTCTTTAATAAAAGGAATCATCTCCCTAGACGTACAAACTATCTATCTTCTTGGAGCTGAACTGCTTTATTAGGAATTGATAAAATGTGCCCAAATGGAGGAACAGATTAAGAATGCAGATTTACATGGCAACAAATGATGCAGCGAGTGCTGATACTGTATAATCAGCGCTCCGACGAAGACTCCCAGGGGTAAAACACTGTTTACATAATCTTTATAAATATCTCTCCCTTTTATACTTATCATACTGTGGTGTCATTCTGCAGAGCCGAGTGAAAAAGACGAACTCCCACTCACCTCTGAAATGCAAGGAGCGCCTTTTTCTGCAGGACCTCCTGCATCCCTCGCAACGAAGCTGAGAAAAGGGTTCAGTTAGTCAGAGGCATGGAAGATCAGGAAGCTCTGGACAAATACGAAACTTATCACAAAAAGTATACATTCAGTTGGATTATAAGCAACAGATTCTGGGTGCCTGGGTGCCCAATCCCGTCCCAGGCACCATAGAAGACGGACGAGGCCCTTGCACTCATTTGGGCATAGTGTGGAATGATGCCGAAGGGACAGTGTGAGTTGCATGGTCACTCTTAGTGCCTCCAGGCATAGGGGGCCCTCTTTGAAAGACCATCCTGGAACTCCAGGGAGGATCATGTCTGTTTTCTCAAGTGCAGGCATGTAAACTATTGGGTGAAGCCTGGCTCTACCAGGATGGCATAGAAGACAATCAAGCACCGATGGGACTGGACTGGATGGCCTTCAGAGGTCCTTCTGGCACAGAGAAGCTATGGTCCTTGGCCCAGGGCACTAGCTTGATGCTGCGAAAGGCCAGTTTGATTCACACTGTGCGATGACCGGGACTTTCAATACCTTGATGCGAACACAAGGGATCGACCAGGCAAACCCACTACTGAACCGGGAAAATCAGCTCAGTGGGTGAGGGTGTCCTACTGTGAGCCAACGCTCCCTGCACAGAGCATGTGATCAGTGGGACCCTGGGAGTCTGTGGCAGGAACTCAAAAGGCACTTCTTCTTGGGGCCAGAGGAATGGCCCTGGAGGAACCTGTTCATGGCTGGAACTGAGGAGGCCCTTGCCTAACAAATGCCACGTGGCAGAGCCCGTCCCGACATCACGCCGAGAACGGGCGAAGGCTGCCCCGAGAGCTGGCTGTGTCTGTAACCGTGGCTCACAGACCAGGGGAGACCGAGCCCGAGGGAACCTCAGAGGACGCCCTGCCGAGGCATGAGTGCAAGGGGAGGCCCAACAGGGGCAGGCGCCTCTCCCAGGTTAATGGGGCTAATTAGGGGTAGAGTCCAAACTAAGAATCTATATGGATAAACATATGACGTTAAATTTACACTTCACTGGAAGGCTACCATAGTTAAAACAATGTGCTGGGGACTGCCAAGATCTCATGAGTATATAAAATATTTGTCAAGAAATCTATTGTTAAAAATCAACGGATAGGCAACATTTCTTCTGGGTATCTGAAATTTTAAGGCAGAGGGAAGAAAAATTGGGGGGGGGTAACTTGTAAAAAACACTACAGCAAAACTATAAAGAAAGAAGCAGCAAGTGAGTGCTATTAAAAAGTCAGGACAGTATTTTGTCTTCGGGGGTACTGAGCGGGAGGGGCACCCGAGGAGCTCGGTGGGGGCTGCTGGCCCCGGACCTGGCCCCTGAGCAGGGTGGTGGCTGCCAGGCGGTGGGCATTCTGCCAATTCATTCAATGACACATTTGTTTTTAAATTTTTAATATTCTTATTATATTTAACCATAAGTTTTAAAGGAATAATAGTAAAGTTCAGAAAAAACAATTGATTGGTTTATACCTTCTGCAAACATATCATTGAAACTTCATTAAGTATACAAAAACATTTTTTAGCCAGAGCCTGTCCACCAAAGCTCTAAGTAAATCCAAAACATGCTGTCACCGCATGGGCATCTGGTGCGCTGTTGTGTACATACCTGTGAATTAGGATGTACACATGGAGAAGGGACAGGTGCTGATCAATCAAGGGGAGTTTCCTAGAAGTGGCTGGCCCTGGACTCTTCTATATTCCTGTGCCTAAGACCCAACATCCTCTCACACGGGGACAGCCCAACCAAGTGCCGGGGCACAGGCAGGCACAGGCTGGGTTGGTGAATCGGTTCTCATGGCGCCCTGCTCACCTTGTACCTCATGGCAGATGCCCTGTACCTGCCAGCTGGTCACCTGTGCACCACCAGCCCCGTGTACCTGGAAGAGGGCTTGGACACCCTGGCGCAAGGCCTGGGCCCCTCCTCTCCTGCTCTCCCTGCAGTCCAAGCAATGACAGCAGCAGCGGGGCCCCACGGGATGACACACCAGGATGACCCGGCGTGTGCGCCCTCCAAAGACAGAGGGAGAGGTGGGAGCCCTGCGGTGCGGACAGGCAGCCCAGCCCGGGGCCCACAGCACCCGCGAGATGGGGCTTCTCTCACCGTCGGTGGCCTGCAGACTGTATGTGAGCCCCAGAGCTAAGTAGCCCTTGGCCTTGAACTCGGACGTTTTCTCTCCCGCATCAACGACTGTTTTGGCAAACTTCTCAGCCTCTTCCAACTGAAAAACCAGACAAGTGAAAAACAACAACAACCTGCAGGATCTCTAACGTGAGTTACCATAGTCACCGGCCGCCAGAACCAGATTCCTGATGAGTCACTGTGAAAACAGCTCCCAGCTCTCCCCATTCCACGCTGGCAATTCCAGCTTTGAAAACTCTGAGCCCGACAGTCCTCGGGACTCCTATCTTGCCTTTTCTCTGTAGTTTTCCTTTTGTCTTCTTTCCCAAAGTCACATTCATACCCGGTGGGGCTCTTACCCTTCTCATCTTTACTTTTCACTAGTTGGTTCTGTCATCAGGTTGTGCTATGTGCTCAGAAGTTGAATATCAGATACAGGGGTGGGCAAAAGTAGGTTTGCAGTTGTAATACAAATAGCTAATACAATAAATAATAATATAAGAATAAACACTGTGTTTCATGTACTCACAACTGTAAACCTACTTTTACCCACCCTGTATATGTAAATAATAAAGCTTTTGAAATGTTTTGTGTTTGGGTCACACATTTCTTTCTCTTTTTTAAAAAAAAACAACAACGAATCCATTTAGGCTTGGATTCTCTTTCCCACAAGCTGTTAAAAATGTCAAAACTCCTCTATTTATTTCACAATGCACACAGCACGTGGACCTGGCAGCAGCAGATGCAGGAGAGATAAGGAGCGTCGGTAACGACGCCCACAACGAGACCTTCCGCACAATCGCTAGAGGCAAAAATAATAACATTGGTTCCTTCGAAGTATGGCAAACGTTGATGTTATTGAAGCTGGATGACAGGGTATGGGAGTTCATTATTCTCCTTACTTCTGTGGTGTTTGGAAGTTTTAATAATAAAAATTAAAAAATATAAACAGAAAAGATGTGTTGCTTTCATCCTTTAAAAAAAAAGAGTAGGTTCGTTTTAGGCGCTGGAGACAGATGTGTCCCCATCACGAACAGGGGCACCGCTGGAAGGGGCGCGGCAGGGTCCCAGCTGGAGACCAGCGATTCCAAAGGCGGGGTCCTCGGCGCGCCTCCGCCCAGCCGGCCGCGGCCCGCCCTGCGCCCGCGCTTGTGGCTCCAAATGGTGGAAACCGGCGCGGACCACGAACACCTTCACCGTGTTTCCGGTGACAGCCTGCCCTTTCAAAATGTCTCTTTTCTCTCACATTTTCCCAAGTAAAATTTAACAACGGTGGAACACGTTCCTCGCAAGGCTTACTTTTGTCCTGTTGGGTGAGAAAAAGTGGGGGGAGGGCACGGAGGGGCGAACAAGCAGCAAGGACCATCATGGAAAAAACAAAAACAAAAACCCCCAAACAAACAAACGAACAGAAAACCTTAGCAAGGCCCCTAGTCTTTTGGGAAAATTCTTCTTATCACTAATCTTGCTATAAAGTCAAAGAAACTAAAACCCCACCTCGGCAACCAGTCTGACTTTCCTGCTCTCTACTGAAACGGTCTATTTTTCAGGGGCGCTCAAACTGCTACCGACGGGCTGGCCCCAGATTCACATCTGAACGCGAACACCTGAAGAGGAAAGCGGATGCGAAGGCAGGGGAGTGAAGAAAGGCGGGTTTACACCTGAGCTCACGGAGAGGGGGCTCAGCTTTACAGAAAAACTCAGTCCCACATCACCGCCGTGCGGCCCGATGTATCTGAGCATGGATCCCAGCTCTGCCTTATCATTCCCGCGTTCGAAGAACGGTGCCATGAAAAGGAAAAACCTGGGGCCCCCGGGGGCACACGCTGATCCTCACTGTCCTGGGGGCGGGCGTGTGAGGCCCGGAGAGGCCAGGCGTCCGGGACCCCGAAGAGCCGTGTTTGCGTGGCGGATGAATCACTGCTCTCTGCTCTCCGCGCCCTGAAATGGCACAGCGCGGCGGCCCCGCCCGCGAGCGAGCCCGGCTGTACTTACCCAGTGAAGGGAGCCCATGCACAGCTTGGCGGCGAGGAGGGGGATGGTGGCGTCGTCCGGCTTCAGCCGAATGCATTCCTTCAGCACCTTCACGGCCCGGGCAGACTTGGCAAAGGAGATTATTTCTGTGAAACTCAGAGTGTTTGACAGAAGCAGACACTAAAGCCTTCCCCAGGGGGTTTTTCGTTAGCCGCCCTGCTAATGAGGTTTTCCAACGTGGAGCTGCCCACGCAGGGGCCTGGAGGCGGTGACAACCAGAGCCTGGGGCTCCTGAGTGACAGGGGGTAAACTGTGGCTCAGACAAGAGGGGATGCTTCCTTGGAATCGCCCTTATTTTCTTCCCGACTTGTGTAGCCATCGTAAAAATAAGATAAAAATAAAGATGGTGGAGGCCGCTGTTATTATAAAAAGTAAACTGTCCAATTTATAGCATACCGAAATAAATTTGTCTCCACTTACCCCAAATAATCTTATATCACAGACTTGACAATTCACTAAATGGCAGATTCACGAAATGGCCCAAATTTATTATCTTTATTGAGTATGTACCACATGGGGGGATACTATACTAGGCACCTTGTGGGTATTATCTCATTTACCTGATATCCATTCTGTGAAGCAGGTCCTATTAGGACTACATTTTACTGGAAAGGAAACTGGGGTACTGAGGGACCTGCCCTGGGTCACATAGTCCAGACCTCAACTCCAGCAGGTGGACTCCAAAGCCGATGCTTTCAACTCATATCAGACACCATCTAATGTAATATAAATTTCTAAAGAGAGCTAAAAGGCTTCCCCTCCAGGAATAAGTTCACACTCCCCAATGAGTGAAAGGGCTTCAGTGTGAAGAGACGAGCCTGAGTTTAAGCCACATATTAATATGACGAAATTGCAACGGCTAGAAGAAGGCAAATATTTCAGAATTCTTCTCAATGATGGGTCCACGTTGAACCCCAAATAATTAAACGTGAGTGCTCATTTATAAAGGACCAGAGGGCAGCTTCAAAGAGTTGGTTTAGACTTCTACAAGGAGTTATATTACCCCTTGGGGTTCGAAGGCACTGGGCGCTGCCGTAGAGAACTGCGTGTCACGGGGGGACTCACTTTTCCAGCAGCCATGAGCGACAGCGCAAACTGGTACCAGAGGTGGAACTCCTCAAAGGCAAACTTCATGGCTCTTTCTAAGCACTGGTTTGGAAAGAAGAACAAATGCAGATGCCTGAGAACTGCCAGGGTCACGCGGGCCACCTGGGACTTTGTGTCTGTGCACGCTAAGGCAAGACCTGCGAAATCTTCCTCCCCCGACTGCTTAAAACACAATCTCCCACCAAACCCCTCCTGCGGAGTCCCCCTGGGGAGGATGCACCACGCTAGAAGCCGGGACAGCCCACCATTGACTGAAACACAATCCCTGATCTCAAGCAGTTTTTTTCATCTGGCACAAGGAAAGAGGCAGGTGCACAAACAGCTCAAACACACGGCCCAACCTGACAAGTGCCCCAAGAGCGGGAAACACAAAGCACTACGGGACAGCGGTCACGGATTCAGGAATGGCGTCCTGCAAGAATGCTTCGGAGCTGGGCCTCGGTTAATGAGAAGGGGAAAGCCCCAGCTACGAACGACTGGGCGTGCCCTCGCTTGGGGATGGCTGGTGGTCCAGCCCAAACCCAGCCTGCGGCGTACCAGCAGGGAGGGGGAAGCCGGGCTGGAAGACAGGCCTGGGCTGTGGCCACGTCGCTGAGAGTCTGACGTGGCAGCTTGTTTTCAAAGTGGTTCCACCTCCCCTGTCCACCCCAGCTTCGGGTCTCCCTCCCCTGTGCTCTGAAAGTTTGTAACTACCTAGGGTGGGGCAAACGCTGGGTTCCCAGTGGTGAGTACATGAAACAGAGAGTTTATCCTTGTATTACTATTAATAAATTACTGTATTATTTTCCACATGAACGACTGTAAACTTCCGTTTGCCCCGCCCCGTATGTTAATGTGACAGCCTTCCCCCTCCTGCCCCTCCCTGCCCCGTTCCATTATGAGGAATGACCAAAGGCAGAACTCCCAACTCCCTCTTCTCCTCGGTGCCGCCTGTGGTGGGTGATGTACAGATCATTCACTCGCAGGCAGCAAGGAGCCTCCGGTCTCCACAGGGACAGGATCACATCGGGGCTTTAGGAAGATCATGGAGGTTGGGCGTGCGGGACCAGAACGCAGACAGGCCAGGAATGAGAACGTTCCAGGGACTTCAGAACCAAGAAATGTGTCTGAGTCAGAATCAGCAAGAACAGGCCATCAGAGGGAGGGGGTGGGGTGGCTGGTAAAGACAGAGACTGAAGGAGAGGCCTCCGAGTCTCTGGCCTGTATGCCTGGCAGAGAAAGCCCTTGTATGTGCACACGTTTGTGCATGTGTGTGTTTATGAGAGAAAGGCAAAGAGAGAGAGAGAGTTTTTAAAGATTTTATTTATTTTATTTTTAGACAGAGGGGAAGGGAGGGAGAAAGAGAGGGAAAGAAACATCGATGTGTGGTTGCCTCTCATGTGCCCCCTACCTGGTCCACAACCCAGGCATGTGCCCTGACTGGGGAATCGAACCAGCGACCCTTTGGTTTGTAGGCTGACGCTCAATCCACTGAGCTACACCAGCCAGGGTGAGAATTTTTAGAATAAAGGGAAAATGGGGAAGAAAGGTATTTTATTAGTGACTTTGGTATGGAATATGATGTTTGAGGTGTCATGTGGTGATTTACTGGAGATAATTAGAGTCAATCTGGTGCCTCAAGAAAAAGATCTAACAAAATACATACATTTGATCTGAAAGAAACTTAAATAGACATAAATAACTGGATATATATCCTATATCCACAGACTGGAAAACAGTATCATTAAGATGTCAATGCTACTCAAAGCAATGTGCAGGTTCAGTGCGATCCCCATCAAACCCCAATGGCATTTCTTACAGAAATAGGAAAACCCATCCTGAAATTCATCCTAAAAATCTCAAGGGACTCCAAAAAGCCGAAACAATCTTAGAAAAGAACAGAGCCGGAAGACTCACACTTCCTGACTTCAAGCCTACTATAATGCTACGGTCATCAAAACAGCATGGTACTAACATAGAGGCCCAATCCAACTGAAAGCAGGGACTCAACTAGTTATCTGTACACCGATGTTCCCAGCAGCAGTGTTCACAACAGACAACGTGGGAAAGCCACCCAAGTGTCCATCAGTGGACTAAAGGATAAACAAAATGTGATACACTCATCTACATGCAATGGGATGTTTTTCAGCCTTCACAGAAAAGGAAACTCTGACAAACTGAGGCGATAAACGAGGTCCCAGGAGACTAGATAGGGAGAGCCGGGTCCCTGGACCAAAGAGGCCCCGAGGGAAGGTCTTCTCTTGAGGAGGCAGATTCCTAAAGATAAAGGAGGAAGACCCGTCAGAAGCTGTCTGGCCCCGACACTGTCTCCTTTGTAAAGATGGAATGAGGTGGTTGCTGGGAGGAAAGAAAAAGAACAGGGCTAGGAGTATTTAATAAAAACAGAAAGACTTTAAACAACTAGAAAGCTGTAGCCCGAAGGGACAGGATGCTCACATCAGGGTCACCTCAAAGACCGGTACTGACAAGCGGTGGCACCTGGGGCACGGGCTGCCATTTTTCCCTGGTAATGCCCTGTGGCCAGCCGGGGAGCAGAGGAGAATGACAGGGTTCTCAGGATTAATGGACGGTGGCTGGGGGCTGAGAGACAAACGGGCCACAGAGAGGGTGACAAACTGGAGCGCGTAACAAACTGTAAAGCAAGACGGTGGGAAGGGAGAGAAGAGAATACCAGAATTATAAATGGTATTTACAGAAATGGTCACAGTAAATACTATGCTAGCTGGTTTACTGTGAAACCCACCCTAATGAAAATACATTGCAAAATGAAGCAATAAGCCATTAATAAGCACCTACTAGTGATGGCACAGGGTGGGTTTCTGCAGATCCTGACAGAGATGAACACTTGGTCCCTCACCGGCAACATGTTTGCTACAATCTCAGGGGTGGGCTTGTGACTCCATCACAGACAATGTGATGTCAGCAGAAGTCGCTGGGTGAGGCCCTAGGACAGCTCTTGCAGAGGACGGCATCCTCAGCCGGGGCACAGCTGGCCCTGGGCCCCGGTCCTGGCCCTTCCTTCTGCCTGGGACACAGACTGATGCTGGAGGCGGGGCAGCCGGAACTGAGAAGCCAGATGTCAAAGGCCACTTTCTGGAATGACCGAGCAGAAAGAGAGAAAGAGCAGGGCCCCCGCTGCCATCCGATGCTGCAGCCTCTCACCAGACTTCTTGACGTGGGGGACAACATAACTTCTTATTTGGCCACGTCACTGTAAGTTTGTTGGTTACATCCAGATATACCCCTCACTGTTACAGGCACTCAATGACAGAGCTGGACTCTGAGCCTGACCCCAGAGCCCTCCTCACTGCTCTGCTTTTTGAGAAGCATCAGAAACCTGTTCCTGTACCTTTAAGAAGCAGAGACGGGAAAAATACTAAAGCAGCTTCTGGGGAAGATCAAGCAGGCAATCTGGGGTCGAGGGGGGCGCCTTACCCAGGTGTGGGGTGGTAGGGTCTGGGAATACGTGGGGGAGATAGGTGTTACAGAGAGAACACTGAGCAATGAGAAGACAACAGTACTTAGAAACTGATTCTGGCAAGGGCACCAGAGATGATGAAGGAGGAGACAGGAAGGGTAATCCCACTGCCTGAGATTAGGCAAAGGAGCCGTAGGTGGAGAGAAGGGGTCAGTGATGATCAAAAAATGAGGTTCGTTCCAACAGCTCTGCTCGACCAATTCAATGCACTATAACCACGAAGGACTTAAATATACACGCAGAAACAGAGATGTTTAAGTCTTTCTTTCCCCCTCCTTTTGCTAAGAGGAATGATAAACATCAACTGTTTCCCTGATAAACGAAAGGAGTTCAGCAGCTGACTCTGTTCTGAATCAAAAGCTAGATGTCTTGAATACGTGCGCGTCCTATTTCCTTTCGCACCAGAGGCTAACGGTCATTACACTCAGCATAATGAGTCTGGGGGGCTCCGTCCCAGGTGTTAGGGGAAAGCGCCAGCCCTCATAAAGAGTCGACTCTGAATCTTGGGGCTACAAGGGAACTTGGGGAGCATCTAGGTGAGGTCCCCAGAGGAGGGGACATTTGTCATTTTGGCAGCCTTTCACAACGAATCCCTTCTGACTTTTTGTTTCGGGGGTGGGGGGTACCCCAGACAGAAGGGAAGCAGCCTCTCTGCTTCCCAGCAATAACCCTAAGGGTGAATGAAGGAGGGAAGCACTAGGAGTGTCACAAGACCCAAGAAGGGCCACCAGGTGCCCCTGCCAGCCCTTTGCACCTGGAGCTAGTGAGGCCGGGCAAGGCCCCTGGCTGTTACCCCCCACGGCTGGGCCTGGGGGGCCACAGAAGCGGCAGGGCTGGCAGAGCCCCCTCCCCAGAGCAAACTCAAGAGCCTGACCTCCTTAACTTCCGCTCGTGCCCGGCTTGCAGTCTTCTGTGAGCCCTGGAAGCAGCATGCCTCGGTAAACGTCTTTTCTGCCTGAGTCAACTAGTCAGTTCTGTTACTTACAACCAAGATCCTGAAGGTACACCCAGCCAAATGCTTCAGGCCCCACCTTTAACAATCCCTAACCAGAAGTTTCTGCCTAAGAACCTTCCAGAATAGAAAATTCACAGCCTGAATAGTAGCTAGAAATATTCTAGGCACTACTGCTACAGATGAAATGTATGAATTTGGATAAGCCAATTAACTGTTCTGTACCTAGACTCGTCACTGTAAAATGGGAAATATAATAGTAATTAATGCAGAGTTATCAAGAAGACTAAATTAGTTAATACATACAAGCATAATTAGTTAATATATAGAAGAACAGTACCTCAGAGATAGGCTTGTAAGTGCTAAGTAAAGTGCTATAACCTCTTTTTCTTAAATTTCACATTCTTTTATTAAGAAAGAAAACTTCATAATACTTGTTACTTCACCCGAATTTAATATATAAAAATCCAAATTTATGATGCATTATATCAGAAATAATTATTTGTTTTACAAAACGTTTCCTCATTTTGGAAAAGGATCCCAGCTGAGACCCTTGAAAGCAGGGCACGATTTCACGGGACCAGGCTAGAATACACATTTGTTACTTATCTCCTTAACAAGTGGTGTGGACAGAACGTTTTTGTCCCCCCAAAATTCTTATGTTGAGACCTAACCCCCAGAAGACCACGTTAGAAGGTGGGGCCTTTGGGAGGTGACTGAGTCACAAGGGCGGAGCCCCCATGACCGGGATTAGTGTCCTTACGAAAGAGGAGAGCTCCCTTGTCCCCTCCTGAGCGCTCAGCAAGAGGTTGGCAGCCTGCCACCCAGAGGGGGCCCTCACCAGACGGCGAATCTGCTGGCGCCATGAGCCTGGACTTCGAGGTGCACGCAGGCACTGTCATGTTCCTCCGTTCACAGATGAGGAAGCTGGGGCACAGACTGCCTCGTGGCTACGCAGGGTCTCGGCGGGTTCGCGCAGGGCCGGGATCAGCATCCAGGCGGCCTAGCTCCCGATGGCGCTCTGAGCACAGCCGTCCGCTGCTTCGCCTTGGGCGGGCCACTCGCACTGAACTAACCGGGCCCACTCATGCTGTATGAAGCAAAATACAGCTACATCGAAGGCCCCTAAAAATGCCACAGGCTCCCTGAACTATTTCTGAGGTCCAGCAAGATATTTTACTACTAATGCGGCCCTTGCTCCCATGACCTTTTGGGGACCACTGAGGCTACTAAGGACTGAGGCCTTTCCAGCTTGCAGAATTTTCGAGAAACTTCAGATCCCACAATACCCACCAGCCCCACCATAGCCGGGGATGCCACGTGCCCAGCCCACGTCAAAGGTGCTCAGTTCACGTGAGTCATGCATTTCTTCTACACTCGCTGCCGCGTCTTTCACAGGAGCCCGCCCAGCTCGGGCCTCGTTCTCGCAACCGGAACAACCCACATCCCCCAGTGAGCCGTAGGGGTGTCACGCAGGGCATGAAGGGATACAAGTCAACAATTACAACTTGGCCCTTCCCCCCAGCTCCGAGGTGCCTGGGCTGCGGCGTCTCAGCCGGGGCTCTGTCTCCCTGTGGGCCCTTGGCACCTCACATGCGGTGATGAGCTGCCTCTGAGAAAGCGCCCAGGCGGCTCCAGATGCTCCTGGAATTGCAATGCCAAGCACACCGCTCGACAGATAACACGTCCTCCCCTGTGCTCCTGCAAACATCAAGCTTATGTAACTCCCCATGCAGCTCAGGTCAGCCGGCCTCTGTCGCAACCCGAGGCCCTCTCCCGAAGACTGAGGGCTGCCGCCTAGGAACACAGACACTCAGGCATTTGCTGACCACAACTTCTGCCCTCTAGATAATTCTATTAACCAATGTCACTCCAGTAAGTGCAATAAAAAAGAAAAAAAGACGCAGGTGTTTTGGGCATGCTGGGGCAGGTACGCGGCTGCTTCAATCATCCAGGCCCAGCATGGCTGGTGGCGGGGAAGGGGACCGTGGAGGTAGGCGCAGGGCTGAGGACAGTGGTCTTGTGGCTCAGCGGCCAGACTGCTTCAGGCTTAACCCAATCTCCTTACCCTCCAGCAACATGGTGGTTATGGGGCTACATGATATAATTTTGGGAATGCACGCGAAATGCTTAGAAGAGTGTCTGACACAGAATGAATGCTACAAACATGTCACTGTTGATGCTTGGGGATCCACCTGAGGGGGGAATGCAGCAGGCGAGAAAGATGAGTTCTGGGAAGCGGGGACGGGGTGCCTGCAGGCGGCAGATGGAGAGAGGGAAGGGAGAGGTGAGAGTACCTGCCCGCCTTTTTCACTTCTGGTGCCCCGTGGGGAGACCGCGGTGTGGGCCTGGAGAGAGGGGTGTGTGTCCAATCCAGGGCTGCTGCTCCCTGAGTCACCCAGGCAAAATGGCGGGTGACATTTCAAATCATCCCCTTTACCAGAAGAGAAGACGGACTGGGCAGCTGTGCTACATCTCCCAGGAAAGACAAGCCTGTTCGCTGTCATCATCATACTACTGCCACCTCTCTAAAGGCAACATGCATCCAGTCCCACAGATATTTCGGGAGAACAATAGGTAGGAGCTAAATGGCACCCTCATCATTTGATTGGTAGTTAAAATGTCCCTTGCAAAAATGCTTCCTTCGGTAGCAAACACTTATCCTTTCCAGACTTTTACCTTGGCTCCTCATACATCAGCCCCCTCTGAGGGCGGCAGGAACGAGCAGCTCTTCTGGCACAAGAATGGGATTTAGCAATTACCTTCCCAGTCCGCAAAGCCCGATCACACGCACTGGGCGCACGGCAGCGACAGCTGTGCCACACCACAGCAGGGAGGAGCCAGAGTCTATTTTCGGAATTCGAGAGTGAGATTCCGCATCCAAAAACCCATGGAGGAGGGGGCAGGAAGAAAATAAATCAGATTTCGCCTTGAAGTTACCCTGTAGCTTAAGTCTAAAATTCACCAGTATTAAACTAGAACAGAGAACACAGTCGCCTGTCTGCATGACTCCCCTTTGTGGACAGGTGGGCCGAATCCTAATAATTCTCATAACACAGGTCCTTCAATTGATTAGGAAAAGTTTCTTTTCTATGTCCCTTGTACTTACTGTCAACTAGTAAATGTAATTCTTTGCAGTTGTGTAGCAATGTTTTTTGGTTTACTATGGTATATAGGTAATATTTCATGTCTTTACTTTCAGCAATGAGAAACTAAGCAACTTAGACATTTTGGACCATTATCTTAGGCCCACAGAATGATATAATCTGGTCGTATGTTGAAACCTGTGGGATTATCTAGACCATTCTTACTTTATGGGTAAGGAAACGAAGAGCCAGACAGGAGATGGACCTGCCCAAGGTCACCCAGAACCCAGGTCTCATGGTGTTCAGTTCAGAGCCCTGATTTCTGAATTAACTAAAAAAAAAAAAAAATTAAAAAATTTTAAAAAGTGTAGATTGAAGTGGAATTTGAGAGATCTAATCCACAATAGCCTAGAGTCTAGGGAAGGCTTCTAAAAGCCCCTCTCAACCCGGGTTTTGAGAAAACACAGATGGTGCCCAACGAATCTTGCTTGGATTTGTCTTCCCTTAAATTAAAAATAAAACAGAGCAAACCCCACATCCATGGCCCCCCTTATTTCTCTTTTTGTTTTGAAACAGTAATACCGCCCCATGCCAGGAGTCTCAAAGCTTTATTACTTTGGCAAATGCCTAAATTACAGGACACCATTGCCTCTGGCCACAGGGGAGGAGTAGAGAATGCGCTGTTTTTCAAAGGCCACAGACTTCATGACAGAACTGGATGCAGACGCAGTCCTCCAGCACGCCCCCTGCTCAACTACATGATGCAACCTGATTGAGTTTGCACGGCCACTAAAGGGTCTCTAGGGTCCTCCTCTAATACTGCATACTCCACCTGCCATTTTGCTGAAATAGCTCGTTCTCCGTTATGCTTGCAAAATGAATCCCTAAATTCAAGAAATGGACGCTTCATTCTTCTACCTCCTCCCTCTTCAACTGCCTCTCACCTTTTGGTCTTTGTTTTCAGTGTGTCTCCCCTAGCTTGGGGCATCCAGTGTTAACCTTCAACCACAGCTGCTGCCTCACCTGTGCAAGGACTGGGGGAGGGAAGGGAAGAGCCCCGGGTGTAGCAGCCAGGTGGGCGTCATGTACAATGTAGGTGCTCGAGAATGCTTGCACGAAGCAACAAATATGGCCTGAGTGATAGGATCCATTCTTCTGAGCATCCTTTAAGGGTGGCCATGGACGAACAAGCACTGGGAGGAGCGCGGTGAAATGCAAAGCATCTGGAGGTAATGCCATAGCAGGTGCCCTGTGGCCTGGGGGCCAAGTGCAACCCGCTACCACTTTCAGGGTCCAACAGCTAAGAATCGTTTATAGGTGGGCACTTGCTGTCAGTTGGATGAGCGGAAACTCTAATTTTGAATCCAAATTAAATGAAATGTTACCCCCCTCAACTATCCCATTCTTCTCATTAATGTACCTGTATTACAAAAATTGTAGTCACTATTACATGTTAATTTAATCAATAAAAGATTTCTGTGGAGATTTGTTTACTCTCTTGTTATATCTACACAATATCCTTGATTTTGCTTCTTGGTTCTCAAAAACTAAAACATTTAGTATCTGGCCCTTTTTGGAAAGGTCTGTCACACCCCAGGCTCACTTTATGGGACACTTTATGTCACTGAGTCAGACTGATTTGCCTCATCATTCCAAAGAGATAGACCGGGTGAAAGTTACAAGGAGACAGTTTCAGATGAACCCCTTCTGATAACCACCCAGGGATGGGGTGGTATGGACGGCTACCGATAGCTGTGCTGGCTCTGCACACCCATTACTCTCTGAGCTTCACGTCAGCCTCTGGGGTGTCAGCCCAGGGTGGTTAAATGTCTTCCCCAAAGCTACACAGCTAGGGAAGGACAGCGTCAGGATTTGAAGCCAGATATGTCTGACTCCAACACGGAGTTATTTCACTACATGATGAAAGACACTACTCAGGGTCAAGGGTCACCTGCCAGGGTTATTACAGGGGGGATTCTTACCTTAGAAAGCAGAGTATCAACACCACCAATAAGAAGAGTAACATACACTTTGCATACACTGTCTCTTTTATCATCACAATAACCCTCACCGGTAGGCCCTATTACACCTATACTTTCCACATAAGAAGGTGGGTTTAGGGAGGTAAAGGAACCCCTCAAGTTCATACTTGGCGTGGAAAGTAGCAGAATTGAGAATTCAAACTCAGATCTGATATCAAAACATGAATATTAAGATGGCAATACTATCCAAGTGATCTAGAAACTCAATGCAACTTCTATGAAAATTCCAAAAGTCTTTTTTGCAGAAAAGGAAAAGCCAATCCTCAAATTCACGTGGATTGCAAGTGGCCCAGGACGGACAAAACAATCTTGAAAAAGAGCAAAGTGGGAGAACTCGCACTTCTCTATTTCAAAGCTTACAACAAAGGTATAGCAATCAAACTGGCGCGGGATAAGCGCACAGAGCGATGAAACAGAACCAAGAGCACAGAAACAAACCCGCACACCTGCGGGCAACTGGTTTTCAGCAAGGGCGCCAAGTCCATTCAACAGGGAAAGGGTGGTCTGAAAAACAGTTAGAGCAACTTGATTTCTGAATGCAAAAGAATGAAGGCAGACCCCTACTGACAGCATGTACAGAAATTAACTCAAAATGATCAACAACCTAAATATAAGAGCAAAAATCTTAAAATCCTTACAGAAAAACATAGAAATAAATTGTCATGACCTTGGAATTGGCAACAGATTCTTAGATATGACACCAAAGACGTAAGTATCAAAAGAAAAAAAAATCAATCTACTGGACTTTATCAGAATTAAAAAACTTTCGTGCATCACATAACGGCATCAAAAAAACAAAAAGACAAAGTACAGAATGGGAGAAAATATCTGCAAGTCATGTATCTGCTAAGGGTTTATTAGCCACAATAAATAAAGAACTCCTATAACTCAACAACAAAAAAACAAACAACCCAATTTAAAAATGGGCAGATCTTATATAGACATTTCTCCAAACATAATACCCAAGTGGCCAATAAGCACATGAAAAGATATTCAACTTCATTAGTCATTAGGGAAAAGCAAACCATACCCACCATGCAATACCACTCCATAGCTACTAGAATGGCTGCTAGAGCAAAGCAACAAAAAAATAACAAGTGTTGGTGAGAATATGGAAAAGGACCCCTTATACCTTGCTGTTGGGAGTGTAAAATGGTGCAGCTGCTGTTAAAAAAAAAAAAAAGTTTGGTGGTACCTCAAAAAGTGAAACATAGAATTACCATATGACCTAGCAATTCCGCTCGTGTCTCTGTCCGAAAGAACTGAAAACTGGAACTCAGATATGTGTGTGCCAATGTTCACTACAGCATTATTCACAATGGCCAAAAGGTGGAAACAATCCACGCGTCTATCAACAGATAAATGGATAAACAATACGTGGCATATGCATACAATAAAATATTATTCAGGCAAAATGGGAATGAAGTCTGATAATGCTATCGGACGTATTATCACAACAAGGCAGAACCTTGAGAACATTAGGCTGATGAAATAAGCCAGATACAAAGAACAAGTATCTCATAGTCAGAGGTTATGGGGGAAGGCAGAGTGGGGAGTTGCTGCTTAATGGGTTTCGGCTTGAGGTGATGGGAAATTTGGAAACAATCAACATGGTTATACAACACTGTGAACGACATTAATACCACTGAATTATATACTTTAAAAAGGTTAAGATGACACATTAAGGTTTTTTTTAAGTTAAAATTTTCTTTCTTTATTGAGGACCCTAAGAAGAGAGCAATGATGCTTAACTCAAAAACCACTTTCATATGGTGCGGTGAGGGGCACCGGTGGCCGTGGCAGTAGCTGAGGTTCTTCGGGGGTAGGCCTGTCATGTAAAAATGACGAAGCTGGTTCCGGCTGGGCTGACCCCCACAGCTGGGCCAGAGCTGAGATTTGTACAGACGCTCTGCCCCAATGTACGTCCACCCCTTCCTCCGCTTCCTCCTTCCCAGCTAAATGACCTTGAGTTTATCTCAAAAACCCAAGAAGCAGGTGCAGGATGAAAAGTACATGGCTTGAAGCGTTGGTTTATTCGGCAGGTGTTTACTGAGCACCTACATGAACCAAAGACTGTGCCTTGATTTCTCAGAAGTCTGCAGTCCATTCGTGTCAGGCCCCACTGATGTCTTCCAGGGACCTGAGCGCCAAGGTCAAGGCTGGGTTTCCATAGTACAAGTGGGGCTGCATGAAATGCCAAACTCTGATGCAGGCTAACAAATGGTGGGCCTGTGAAGCAGACTTAGATGTTCGAGTATTTTTCACAATGCTCCCTGATTAAATAAGTGTTTGGGTTAGGGATGTAAAAATGTCCCTTTGGTACAAGCGCTAGCCAGACAGTTCTTCCCACAGAACTATATAATGTTATTGAGATTTATCATAAACAAGTGAATGCGAGTTCAACAAGAAAGATAAAAATACCTTTCTGTCTTTAAAGCTGCCACGTTTATGTATGGGGGACACATGCACCCTTTCTAAAAGGACCCCATAACATTCTGTCAAAATGGAGCCATTAATAGTCATATTTAAGAAACAAACCTCCTTAGCAGCTTGGGTCCATTCTAAAAAACAAGGGAAGTTGGGTTTGTTGCTTTACTTTTAATAGTGCGGTTGTCATGCCAACTAGTGCTGCTGTTTAAATTGAAGGGGGGAAAAAAAGTGTTCCTTCCCACACAAACCTTTCAGCAGAGCTCACAATTAGTCTTTTGGAAAAAACACGAAAGCTCACAGCCCTGGAGCTACAGTAAACATTGTGCTTATATTGAAACCTGTCAGAATGAGGGTGTGACACACCTTTGGTTCGAATTTCCTTTGTGCGAGCCCCTTGCCCAGTGTCTGGCTGAGCAGTGCCCTGGGGAAAGGAAAGGTGGGACGGGGACAGACAAACGCCGACAGCCTTGAGGTGGGAAAGGAGCCTTCCATCTTGAATAAATACAACTGAAGAAGGAGACAGAGAGGACGGTTTTCTTGCAAAGGTGGCTCTGCTCCTCCTGTAAGCCCAGTTCTTGAGAGTCTGCGTCTGCACAGTGCTGCACGACCCACCCGAAGGTGCCAATGACGGCAGGACAGAAGATGAGACGAGCTGGGAACCGCGGCAAAGGCATGGCCGCCCTGTCCCCTTTTGGTGCAGAGCGCCTCGGGGCTCAGGTCAGCGGGAAGAGGGGCTGAGCCGGGGAAGGCATGCGGTGCCCTGATGTGGAAGTGTGGACGCTGGCTGGGGACAGGAGGAGGAGGAGGGCATGAGGACGTGGTAAGAAGGAGGGGAGGCCTCTTCTCCTGCAATGGTCTGGTGGATGGTAACCTTCCATTCATAAGTGTCCGCCCGTGTAAAGGAAGATCTGTGCAGTGTCGCCGAGGCAAAGGGGGCCTGCCCCCAGACCAGCCAAGTGCTGATGTGATGTGGCCTGATCACATCAGCATGGGACACAAGCCATCGGCACCAAGACACTGGAGGTCAGACGACCAGGCTTTCTGTCCACCGCCGTTCTCTCTCTCCTACCTCACCCCGCCCCCACCCTCAGGTGGAGTGGTCTCATCAGGCCTCCATTATCTTGATGATGAAGGGTGTCCCTCAGCTCTTACTCTGTGATTCCCATCAGGCCTCTAAGAGCCGATTCGTGTACCAGCTATTCACAGCCTCTCACTGACACCCCAGCCTGCGAGCTCTGCTGCAAGTAACACCTGGCGCTGTCCAGTCTTCACTACTCCAGTTGACCCTTGAACAAGGGGGGAGTCAGGGGCATCGAGCCCTGTGCAGCCAAAAATCTACATAAAACTTCTGACTTCCCCGCAAACTCAGTTCTTCCTCAGTATCTGTGGGGAATTGGTTCCAGGACCCCCTGTGGATACCAAGATCCACAGATGCTTGAGTCCCCTATATTACATGGCACAGACTGACGCACACAGTTGGCCCTCCATACCTGTGGACTCCCAGCCTTGGATGGAAGGCAGTACAAGTATTTATTTTCGAAAATCCACATGTAAGTGGACTGGCATAGACCAAACCTACGTTGTTCAAGGGTCCACTTAATTATCTTTCCATGTGTTTCTGTTTGATCGCCCTAACTAGACTAGAAGCTTTTAGAACTCAAAAGGCCTTTTTTGGATCCTCTGTTGTTTCCCTGGTGCCTGCAACCCCTGGCACACAGTGGTAGGAACTGTGCAGAAGCTCACCGTTTGATGAGCGCTGCATGCTCTGAGTACTCCATTTACATGGATTAGTGAATAACCTCGTGATTATGAGATGGGTATGATCACTATCCCTAGTTTACGGGAGGACGACCTGAGGCGTAAGAGGTTAATAACTCCCAGGATCACACAACTGGCAAATGGCAGAGACAGAACGCAGACCCAAGCTCCCTAGGGTTGTGCCCACGATGTGCGAGGTCACTGGCCTGGGGTGGGGGTAACAGAGGTAGGGCGAGGGTGGGGTACCAGTGGAAGGGAGGACAATGATTGGGAATATCCGCAATAAAACATGTATGATACTAGCCCATCCCTTGAAACTTATATAATTTTACATTTGTAAAAAGATACATGAAAAGATGGCCTCTAAAATGCCAATGGGTAGTTAACTAGCTCAGAAGAGAGGGATTCCAAGTGACTTTTACTTTCTTTTCCATATCTGTAGGTGCTGCTTGATTCTTCACGGAGTCTGCGGGGCTGCTGCATATGGCAGAAACATAAACGATGAAGTCAACTTCATTATGGGACAAAAAGTAAAACAAAACAAAATAAAAAGAGAAGGAAACAGAAGGGGGCAGGGGAAGAACCATCAAACTTTTAACAGAAGAGAGGTGGGCCCATTCCTGTATTTTAGAAAGATCAGTGATGATGCAGGAGATAAGACAGGGAAACAGAACAGACTAGCCCGCTGAACGACAACGGTGGTGACTGTTAACCACTGCAGGGCCCCAGGAAGTAATACGGGACGCTTAACCTCCAGTTACGCTCCCAGGCGGCACCACTTGCTATAGCCGAAAGCCTGTCCACTGGTAAACAGGTAAACGAATCGTGCTGTATCCACACAGTGCAATGCTACTCAATCATAAAAAAGGAACGAAGCACCGACTCACGCTGCAACAGGGATGACCCTTGTTCTAAGGGAGAGCCAGGCGCAGAAGGTCAGGTATTGGGTGATTCCACTTCTATGAAATACCCCATGGAGGTAAATCCATAGAAGCCGAAAGCAGACTGGTAGCAGGCAGGAACTGGGGAGTGGAGGAATGGAGAACAATTACTTAATGGGGATGGGGCTTCTTTTCAGGGTGATGAAAATGTTTTGGAATTTGATAGAGGGGATGGCTGCAGAACAATGGGAATGTACTAAATGCCACTGAATTGGACACTTTTAAATGGTTATGTTTATGTTATACGAATGTTTAAAAATCCAGTTAGCCTTTGAATCTGAAGTCTTGAGAAAAATGGAAAGGCCAGTGAAAAGGAAAGAAGAAAAGAAAAGCCCGGCAAACGAGGGAAGCAGGACACTCTAAGTAAGATGTGGCCTGAGACCACGGGGGAGGAGGTCTGTGCTCGGCCCAGGGTGGACCGGGCCCTGACCTTCCGTGACCGAGCCTTCCAAAGATGGAACCGCTGTCTCCAGGTGCCATATGTGTTCACTTTTCACCCACGACACCTTCTGTTCGACTTTCAAGAGCTGAGACAACCAGGCCATCAACTGCTTGGCCGGGAAAAGTTCCAGCTGCAACACTAAGTAGAAATAGCAAGAAAGGCCGTAGCCAAGTACTCAAATCCTTCGCTACTGGATGCAGCCCCGAGGGCCCCCCCACAGCGCCGGCACACCGGCCGGCAGCGGCCTGCCACCTGGCTGCCTCCCCGTAGACGGCCTGCGTCACAGCCCTTGGCCCCGAAACGGGGGGTTGCAAACCTATGTGTTGAAGACATGAATGTCCTCTATTTTATCAACTGATATATATTTTTAATAAATAAAACATGGATATGTACAAAATTCAAACGGTTTCAAGGGATATACAGCAATAAATCTCTCTTCCCTCACCCTTCTACTCTAGCACCTTCCAGGCGAACTCTGGCTCTGTCGCCACTGCCTTCACTGCAACTCGCGCTGTGAAATTCTGAACTGCAAAGGCTCCCGACAGCCACCCAGACTACCCAGGGACTCGGGCGTCAGGTCGTCAGCACAAGATGGAAGCTAAATGTGACATCAGGATGAAAGTCATCTGGGTGAAAACAAGGTCCCAGCCTCCCGTGCCAGAGGAGACACATGCCAGGGAGTTGCTGGCTGGCGGAGGAATGCTGCTAAGGTGACAGCCATCCCCCCAGAGTCATTCATGGCATGACGAGAAGTCCGTGGGCAGGGGTCATCCAGCCTGTAACCAAGTCAGCCACCTCAAGCTGCGTGCACCTGTTCCAGACATAGGCCAATTTCAAGCTGGGGAAAGGCTGCGTTGCTACAGGATGGGAGGAAAGCGGACATGTAAACCACACTTAGCCCTGGGCCCGGGGAGGTGTTTGGTGGTTCGTCTGGAGGAAGTAAGTTCTCCTTCGGTGAACTCCGCCATGGGCTGGGTGGCACGGTCCCCGAAGAAGGGCTCCGTGGCAGACACAGTGGATAGGAACTAAGCCGGCCCGGAGGTGAGGGTCCCAGGGAATCAAAGCACATGGGGTGGTGACGAATCTAGGCCAATCCCAAGCCTGGCCGGAATCCCAGGGGGTGTGGGGTGTACCGGGTGTGACAGGAACATCAGGACATATTGCCTTATCTCGCCGGATTGTGAGGGGCTTTTTTTGAAGAATGAGTAACCACTGCCCTGTATAGTCACCAAACCAAAGACTAAAAAAAGATCCAAGCCACGCAGGCTCGTCTGCTCCCGAGGCTCCTGCCTAATGTGGCGACGCTCCGGCAGGCTGGGGGGTGAGTCGGCGCTTATCTGATTTCAGCCAATCTGTTACTGCATTTCATTCCCTGTCCTCCTGCCCAGAGGCTGTTGCAATGCGTATAAATTTAGAAAAAGAAAGATTAATAACATGGAAAAGTGCATTTTAACAAAATGAGTTGTTTTCTTTCGTTCTTTTCACTCCACTGAGGAAAAGATAAAGTGACCTCGTTGCTTATTTAGCCCCGGCTATTGTGGAATCGGGGATTCCGGGCGGCAACTCAGTGATGCGCGACCACGGCCCAAGGTGAGCTTCTTCTGAACCCGCGAATAACAGTCAAGTTTCCATCCGACATGTTTCTTAGAAACTGAGGGAAGGAGATGACAGCACCTTGCACAAGATCTGTACTCAATGAGGGTCTCCTTTGAACAAGCGGAAGACCCTAAACGAACACACTGTTTACATGAAAACCCGTGGCAGCTCCCCCGGGCCAAACCCTGTGCCCAAAGTGGCATCTCAGCAGGAGTTACGCATTGATACTTTAAATAAAATACAAACTATCTGATAAGGAAATTGGTATCACAGATGAAAGTTTTTTGGTTATGGTGGAAATTAACACTAAAAGAGAAACTGCTAGAGAAATGCTTGCCTTCCCATGCACGCACACTCACGGCCAGTGGGTGTTTGGACCTCTGGTAGGAAGTGACCACCAGAGAATTCCACCACCTAATCATTTAGTCTCATTTCCATCTCATAGAGCAGGGAACCAAAGCTAAACCCAAAGTCACGTGTCTGCCAACGACAGAGCAGGGGTCAGGACCGAGCCCCACAGCACCACCCAGACTCAAGGGCTGTACCTCCGACAGCATCTCGTACTGGCCTCGCCTTCCGAGGGCGATGGTCAGGAGGTCATAGACCACCGAGGCGCTCTGCAGACTGATGAGGCGGTCGCTCCTGTGCTCAGGTATCCTGCTCAGCACGGCGTCCCGGTTGGCCTGGAAACAGCACGGAAGAGACAAGCAGATGGTGAGCCAGCCTGCGCGCAGAGCTGCTACCTTGTGTAGAGAAGACATCTAGGAGGCCCTCCTGCCCCCGGCGGCTTGCTCATGGCTTGGAGACAAGGGCGGGAACGAGTAAGGGGCCTGTCACCTCCGGTTGTTTGTTCAGACTCCCCAGGGCAGCACAGCCCGTGGTACGTGGTGTTCCCCAGACAGTGGAGGCCTGTGGGGTGACGCTGTGGCACACGTGCACCTGTGGGCAGGTGCAGGTGGGAAGGTTCAAGAGCCAGTGCAAAGCGGGGTGATTTCTCCAGGGCTCGGGCTCACAGGTGGCCTCAGGGCCGGCACTGTCACACTCTGGCAGCGGCACCCTCCTCCAGGTCAGGCCCTGCTGCGCCCCACGGGCAGACCCTGCTTCTGCTCTACATGAAAGGGTGGGAGAGGACGCCCAGCTCCACACTTCCTGTCACCAAATGGTGTCATCAAATTGCCTTTGTCCTACAGAGACATGCCATACTTTTCCATCAAAGTAACATTCAAATGCCTGTATGACATCTTCGCTGGAACAGGCTACAGAGATAGATCGATCTTGCTTAGGGAGGCACAAAACAGATGTCCAAGAGGCAGCAGGAAGCAAACAGATTTTTGTTTTAAGGACATTACCACAGAGGACTCAAGAGAACACCTTGCCTGCTTCACATCTCGCTGCTTAGCAGAGAAATACAGCAGGCACATTCAAGCTTATTAGTCTCATCTATCTAGAAATCAAAATGTAATTTCTCTACAGATTCCTCCAGACAGAACGCGTGCATTGGAGACTCTAACCACCAGCTCATTTTCCTTTTCTCCCTGATAGGGAATTCAGAACCAACAACGTTAGATTTTGCCTGTCTTTTTCTCCCTGCTAATTAACGCGAGTCTCCAGATCTATCTGTCCCTGGGGGCACAGAAAGGGACCCTCGGTTTTTCCTGTGAAGGTGGTCACATGAGGCATTGGGGTCACCTGTCCGGGCAGACTCACGTTTATCTTCCTGCTTGACATTCAGAAAGGCTACGCACACCCTTCTCTTTCACTAATGAGACAAAATGCTTTCTTTCTGTGAGCCCAAGGCATTTGCTTTTAGCCTCCCATCAGTACTTACTCACTTTAAGACTCCTTGCTCTTAAATGTCAAAGACAAATAAGAATATATAAGACAGGCCACTTCCTACAAAGTGAGTCATCTCTTATGGAAATAGGCCTGCTTTTGAAGATTTCATTCTAAGCTTTTCTTGTTAGGAGTGGCTTTTAAGCCAACGCAAGAAGCTCAGAGGGAAACAGGGCTTGCTGTAAGTGGTCTCATTTAATTATTTATTTGCTAAAAATGCTCCATGTTGAGACCAATGACTGGAAGAGAACAAAACAAAACAAAATAAAACACTATTTTAAAGAAATTTTCAAGTTATGCCAAATGTATTTTTTTTTAATTTTTAGAGAAAGTCTATGGGTATTTTTTGATTAAAAAGGTTCAGAATAGAACCTCAAACAGACCCACAAATAATAAATATTCCAGAATATCGTGCCAGTGTTGGTTGTGCAAATGTAGTCCTGGTAACGCCTTTCTCCCGAGGAAGCCTAATTTGATTTGAGAAAGCAGTGCTATTCCCAGAGTTCTTGTAGGTGGAGAGACTATGGACAAATTTATACTTCTAAGTTAACATCAGAGCCGATAAAGAATACAATTTTCCCAAACACCAATTGAGCACCTTCTTTTTCTGTCTAAAAACTGAAAAATCAATCAAGGAGTCAAGCAGCATGAATAAAGGGCTTCCAAAGGCAATTTAATTTAGGTTTCTATCCACATAATCATGGAACGATTTACAGGGAGAACATAATCATTTTGGTTGCAAACCTCATCCTTCATATTTACTGATGTCACTAGATTTCACCAGCCCCTGAAGAGATTTTTCTAGAAATTAAATACCGCAGAGCCCAATCTGACTGTCTCCAAGGGATCTCAATGTTGAGCCTTATTAGTTCCTGTCACTTCAATTAAGGAGCAGGAGAGTTGGAGCTGCCATTCCCAAGACACGGCACTTTAGAAAGGGGGCCGCGGTTTTCAAATTCCAACCTGGAACATATAATCTGACAATGGAACTCAATATTTTCCATCAATTGTCCAAGAAATCTAAAATGTGTGGTCGCCACACTTCCAGAGCCTCTACGACGCAACCCAACCAGGTTCGCCCAAAGGCAATGTTAACTGCTGAGCGGCGAAGAGCCCAGCGTCGCACACGGGAATGTGAGCGAGGGGGCCACCACGAGCTGCCCCCAGCAGAGAACTGATGACAAGCGCAGTGAGACCCGCTCAGATGAAGAAGTCGCTGAATGCCAGTGCCAGCCTGCTCACATACATGCCTCCCCCTGAACATGCCAAGGCAGAACAGAGGGGATGTAAATGACACCGTGCTAAGTTACCAGCTGGCAGTCAAGGAAAGATGAGCCAACAGGGCAACCTGTTTCCTTCAGAGGAAGGAAGGCTAATGACGTCAAAGGGCTTCCAAGTAAAAGAAGTGGTAACTCAAGCGGTCTTGCTCTTGTAAACATCTCTGGGCCATTTCACGGGACAAGAAAGTCCATGCTCTCCCGATCCTCCCGTCACTTGGCACACATCTGCCCTTCTTGGGCTCCATTCCTAAGTCTCTCCCACCTGAGGGTATTTCAGACCTCCATCTGAACTGTGTGCTTGGGCAAGAAGGGACACGCTTCTCTTATGTTTCCTTTTTCTCCTCCTTTGTCCTCCTGCCTGCCAGGTGTGGTAGGAGACCTGGGAGGTGACAGTACGATCTCCTAAGAAGACCACTGCACAACGAATCCACTGTGCCTGCTGGGGGCCTCAGGCCCCTCGTGTGAAAAATGAGCGAATGGACGTGAGGACCTCTGGGTCCTTCCCAGTTCCAGGAGTCTGCCCCTCTGCCCAGGTGCTTGGCCTACACGCTGACTTGCCACGGTAGTAACCACTGTAACACGTATGACTCCTGAAAGTTTCAAGGCAGGGCTGCCACGCCTAATGATATGCAGTGTAGAAACCCATTAAGCGATGGGTTTCTAGACCTAAAATCTGATTATCTTGGCCAAACACTAAGAAAACATTTCAGCTCTGGCCGGTGTGGCTCAGTGAATTGAGCACCTGCCTGAGAACCAAAGCGCTGCCGGTTTGATTCCCGCTCAGGGTATGTGCCTGGATTGTGGGCCAGGTGCTCAGAAGGGGGCGCACAAGAGACAACCACACATTGATGTTTCCTTTCCTCTCTTTCTCCCTCCCTTCCTCTCTGTCTAAAAGTAAAATAAATAAAATCTTTAAAAAAAGAAGAAGAAAACATTTCAGAGGAATCTAATGGTCTGGTAAAAGCACCCTCCCAGCAGCAGAGCCAGGAAACGGGAGTGAACCCTCGTGGCCTGGCACTGTACAATGGCCAGGGGGCAGGTGGGAGCCTGGTGAAGGGGTCTGTGTACGAGCTCGCGGCAATTCCATCTGGCTCCTGCCGTAAAGACCACACGTTCACACACACACCGGTGATTTCTCCCCAGACTTTCTCTCCCACCAAGGCAAATCAAGAAGGCTCGTAAAAGTTACCATGTGGAGGCTTCTTTCCCCTTGTAACGTCCCTTTGGTGGTCATTTGAGCTGTGGTTTACCTATAGTTTATATTTGTATTAGTGTTCTATCGATACTTGGTGGATAGATAAAGGAATACACTCAGATGCCTGCTGATTGCTAAGGGAAGAGAAGCTCCAAGCTCCAGGGTGACCAAGGAATATGCTACCCAGCCCAAGAAACAAGAAACTTCCCTTCCTTTAAACCTCTACCGTTTCCCCCGCACGCAGCCAATCTATTTTTCTCCTGAGGAAAAGAGTCACTACACTGATGGAGCAGCCATATCAAAAAAGGGACTATAGGAATGGGGGGGAAAAGGTAAGTAAAAACACATGTACTTACCATAGATTCACTAATCAGCAATAACAACAGGGCTTCTTCAGTATTTTCTTGAGGACAAAAAATGCTGTATAAAGAAAATCAACTTTGATATATGGCAATTTCAAAATAACACAAGATACTTGACTGTGAGCAGAACAAGATGCCAAAAGCTTCAAGATTTTTATATAGAACCCATAAAAAGTAGTCTATAATCTAAACACTTGAATTAATTTGCTTATTTCTATGGTAATCTATAGAATTTATACATTCTAACTATGCATTTTAATAGTAGGCGATGAAGTAAAGCTGTGAAAACCAATTTAAAAGCTCAAATAACATATGTGTTTATTATAGAGGCAGAAATTTAGATTGCTATTAACTGACATTATCTTAATAATATCGGCTTTTTCCTAAAGCCATTATGGAGGTGTAAATTGCAGACATTTCAGTAAATCGTGCTCTTCTCCTTTCTTGTTAACTGGCATGTCTTATATTGTCCTTTAGATGAGATAAGAGATGGGAAGCAATTTTAGAGTCTGAATAGCTTGTACAACACTGTCAGAATGTAGAGAGCGATCTCACTCGACCACATGTTTCATCATGGGGTGGCACACAAGAGCTAGCTGTTTTATTAATCAATTTTATGGAATTTGGCTGAATTCTAACACTTTGGATTTTTTTTTAACTTTTAAGCTCAGTGTTGCTCAGGATTAGAGAACAATAAAAACCAAACACAACCCAAATATCCATTCTCTGTGGGCGCTTTGAAAATTTTAAAACACAGCATTTTTTTTCCAGTTCTCAAGCTGTAGAATACTTGACGTAGAATTGTGTTATCACCAACTGGGCCAAACTCAGCTCTTTTTCATGAGATGGAAGAGGAGTGAGTGTGGAAAAAAGCGGTTTTGGAGAGGACTAAATAAAGACTGGATTTCCATCTCCCCAGGGGGAACATTATAATGATTTAATTCAAAAGATGAAATGATTTCTCCCCAAAACGGCAAAAAAAAAAAAAAAAAAAGTTTTCCCAATTATTATAAACACTTGCTCTCTTTGAAGTGCTGACAACTTTTATATTGTATCAAAGGACCACAAAAAGCAAGACAAGAAAAGTGCAGTGCCTGGTGCCCTTTTCACAACTCTGACCTCCCCAGAGGTAAGAAAACCACCTGTGGAATTGTTCCTAGTGCCCTTGAAGGGCTAAAATTTTAGGACAAGACTGGCCTGTATGCAAGGAGCTTGATTCTGGAATCGGCGGTGGCTTCCTTAAAGAGGCAGCTTGAGCTGATCTGGGATTTGAGAAGATGGAACAATTCTTTCCCCTTCAATTCAGAAACAGAGCCTACAGGCTTTAAATGAAGGGTGCGTCCGCGAGTGTCTGTCCAGCAATCATTTTCTGATATCCTGGCTTATGTTTACACGCAATTGGGGCCTTACAAGAAAAAAGGAACACCAACCATTTTTTCATGGCTAGCCAGATCTGCACAGTCCAGACTAATTGAAAAGAGAGACAACCCATGCTCACTGTGATTTAACACCAGCCAATTCCGTCCATGGATAATCTCCCAATTCCATGTGAGCCATCCAGGCTGCTTAAAGGCGAGATTGTGTTATTTTTACCAGAGCTGCTAACTAGTGGCACATTGATTTTAATTGTACTTCCTCTATCCTTCCAGGCAAGATGGAGACTCGCGATCACTGCAAAGCTCTCAGGGCTGGCAGGGGGAGGTGGGGTGGGGAGGGAGAAGGGGGAGTTTTAGAGACATGCCTGAAAAAAGCTACACGCTGGATGCCCCCTTAAAAATTATAGATTCTCTGGGCCCCTTTCTGGCATTCCTTCCCGCTTCCCTCTTCAGGGGAGAATGGAGCTCAAGGTTCAAAGTCAAAATCGTTGGGGACTTCCCTCTTGTGACATTCTCCTCTCGGGGCCCAAGAGCTCAGGGGAGATACTGGGGTGCCCAGACCTCCGCTCTGTGGAGTTGGGAAACTGGGGCCCTAGGCCCAGAGGACGCTGACTGAAGGGCAGGGTGGAGGATGGAGACCCGCGGGCGGTGAGCCGGACTGGGGACTGGCGGAGGGGCAGCACAAGGCCGCCAGGCTCAGAAGGGGCGGGCTGCGGCCTTGGGGCCGACTCGCAGATCGACCCTTTCTTTTTGTTTCTTTCTTTCTGTTTGTTGCACATTGGGTTTTTTTTTTGTACTTCGGCTCAGATGACCACCTCATCATCTGATTCTGCAGAAGACAGGGAACCAGGGCGAGAATCCTCATTTATAAATAGTAACCATGATTTTGCCAAGGCTCTCAGATAATAATAGCCTTTTCTTAAAACCCTCCCAACAGGTAAAGAACGTCACTGTATGTGGTAGAAGCCACGGTACAAAAGAAATGAATCCAACTTTTTCCAACTGCATTGCCTCTCTCTGTCATCTTTAGCTATTACACAACTAACTACAGGTTGGATGTCCTAAGGTCAAGGGAACCGTCCTGGAGTCAAAGCAGACCCTACTTAGGTGTGAGGGGGGTCTTGAGCACCTCTTACCCACAAGAAAGTTCATTTGTAAATAAAGACAACATCAACTCCAAGGCCCGTAATGGTGTCTTTATCATTTTAATATGCCTGGCTATGCTACCACTTGGGGATTCCTGGAAAACTACAGCCTCTGAACCGCAGCCAGCCAGGTAGCAGGTGAAGAATCAAAGCCAGCAATGGCCTCAGCCCCACCCCCAGCCCAAGTCGCACTGTTTGTTAAACACGCCCAGGCAGAAAATGCTGTCAGTCTCAGGTTTGTGTGGAAGGATGAGGGTCCGAGAGAAGAAAAGGATTCACAGTAAGTGTTAAGAGTGCCTCTGGACTGTGAGGGATCAGCTGATCCAATCTGAAGATTACCCAGGCTTCTACATAATTCCTCCCATTTTCTCTGTCAGTCCATTTGGTCAAAATCCCCTCATGACAATGGAAAAAAGGTTCCTCACTGAGATCAGGCCCAGCCCGCTGAGCTGCGTAGTGGCTGGACTGGGTGAATCCTACAAAGCACTTCACCTTGCACAAGGGCTTCCGTGTTCCTGGTGAGAGGACAGGCTTCCCCAAGAGGATGCACGGGTGGGCTGCGTGCACCAGAGCTGAGGAGAGAGCGGCCACCATGGCACAGCTGGCCATTCATCCAGCTTCTGCTCCTCGATCCCATAGTTTTCCTGACCTACTATCCCTTATCTTTCATTGAGAGATGCAAGAATGACAGCATCTTCATTCTTACCCAGAGCTTCTGCTCTGGCTACCAGGAGGCTCAGAACTGGAGTTAGGACCCCACAGTCACTACTTTCTCCTCCTTGGCCCACAGAAAGTTTAGCACAGTACCTGGCACTCCCAGCTTTCAATAAACCTTTTCATCATTCACTTCGTGGCACAACAGTAGCTTTTAATTGCATTCTTTATTTTGTGCTAATTTTGAGGTCTAATATACCTTTAATTATCTAAGCCACCTCAAACACTTTTACAAGAAGGAATACAATGAAAGGAAAAATATACCTGACTGAAACGCACACGTGTGTGCACTAAGAAACGCATATAAGGATGTTCACAGCACTATTCCTGTTGGCCCCAAATGAGAAACACCTCAAAAGTCCATTGCAAGTAGACGAGATCAATATATTTTAGGCATTTATTCCATGAATAAAATGGAATACTATGCAGCAATGAAAAAACTCTTACTACATGCAAAAATATAGGCAAATCTCTCAAATATGTTAGACAAAAAAAAAGTGAAGCAAAAAGTTGTTACTGTATAATTCCACTTACATAAATTTCAGAAATGGGCCAGCCTAACTATTGTGCTGGAAGAGGACAGCCACAGCTGGGCAGGGGCAGTCATGGGGAGAGGGCGCTGAGGGGGCTTTTCGAGTTCCGGAGATGTCTGCTTGATCAAGACGCTAATTACACGCATGTGTTCACTTGGGAAAAATTCATCCCACTTTATATTTTGATTTGTGTGTTTTCCTCAATGTACGTGGCAATAAAAAACTTACTTAAAAAAAAAAGGGGAACAGAAGTCAATAACCTTTTCCACAGAAAGGCCTAGAAGAAAGGAAGTAAAGAGGACCGTGGCATGTGACTCTTCCCTTCTTTTTTCTCTAGGACAGTCGAAGGATGAAACCCACACAATTATCACAATAGATGCAGAAAAAGCAACTGATTGACTTAAACATCCTTTCATGACAAAATAAGTAAACACTCGAACTAGTAATAGAAGAGACTTCCCTCACCCTGACAGAAGGGTTGAAAACCCACAGCTAGTATCACACTTAGAGGTGACAGACTGGGTGCTTTTCTCTTCCTGGGATCAGGAACAATACAAGGATGTCCACTCTTGTCACTTCTGTTCAACTGTGAGTCAGGGCAATTAGGGAAGAAATTGAAATAAAAGGTGTCCAGGTTAGAAAGGAAGAGATAAAACTAATCTCTACTCGCAGATGACATAATCTTGTATATTAAAAACATCCTAAGGAATCTAAAAACCATTAGAACTAATGAACATTTGGCAAGATGGTGGTATACAAAATCAATAGAATGTCTTGCAATGAACAACCCAAAAATGAAATTAAGAAAATAATTCATTCACTATCACATCAGAAAGAACAGCATACACACAAGCAAAACAAACAAACACACAAAACCCCAAAAACTTTAGAACTAAGTATAATAAAAGAAGTACAAATTATAAACCCTGAAAACTACAAACTGTTGAAAGCAATTAAAGAAAACCTACACAACTGGTGAGATGCCTGTGTTCACGGATCAGAAGTCTTAATATTGTTAAGATGGCAATATTTTTCAAGTTGATCTATGGATTCAATGCAATTCCTAACAAAATCCCGGTTGCCTTTCTCTTTGCAGAAATGAACAAACTAATCCTAAAATTATGTGAAAATTCCAGGACGAGAGGGGCAGGGAGGACTGCTAAGAAGGTCTGGGTTGATTCGGGGGTTAATGAAAATATAAAGCTGGTTGTGAGACTATAAACACAACTATGTGACTACATTAAAAGCCACTGAACTGTGTGCCTTAAATAAGTAAATTGTATAGTTTGTGACCCACATCTCAATGGAATGGTTCGAAAAACCCTCGAAACCTATATGATCCTGTTAATCAGTGTCACCCCAATAAATTTACTACTACTACTAATAAAACCCCCAACTGTGCGACGTGACACCTGTGACTCAATCACTGGTCCTGGTATGAAAATGCTCCCTCTAACACGTGACTGCATTTTCTATACCCGCAGGTCGCCTCCATAACTCTCCTCGTGCAGGGAGGAAGCTGGTGGCAGAGGAGTGACAGAGTCGTAGTGGGTCAGGGAACAGAGAAGCGGTCAGCGCGGTGAGTTTCTCTGCCTTCTAGGGGTGAGCACCCCCTGGGACAGCAGCCGGACGCGGAGCCCCCTCCACGTGTCCAGCTTGATCTGGGCAGGGAGTGAGAGCTGAGCTCCTCAATATAGCCGGCACCTTACATGCCTGTCTACTAAGGAGCATCTAAAGCAGAAAAGAATCTACGGTCTGCTTTGGAGCTATAAGTAACCCTTTAAAAATGAACCCAAATCTGCCTCTAAAAAAATAGTTCATGAAGAAGGGTCAGCATTTTTTAAGTGAGTTTGGGAACTGCTAGAACAGATATGCTATGATTCCAGATAGGGCCTAGGGAGTAAACACAGGCTGTGAATTAAGTAAGTCATGGCTTAACAAGGTCAGGACAAAGGGAGATAAAGACTAAATTGAAATAAGCCAAGGGAAAAAGTCACAAACATGCTCACTCGTCTGAACCCACACAAGAAACACAAACTGAACAAGATGATGAGGGAGAGGGATGCCAGGGTTGACTTAAGAGGGTGAAGAGGCAGGGCCTTGGAGAAGCGCTGTCCCCTCCGACAAGGCGGTAACCCACTTCAGAAGCCACAGGCGTGGTCAAAATCCAGTCACCCCATGTCCAAGTGCTTCTCTAGGGCCTTGGAAGCAACAGCCATTTCTCCAATTTGACAAGAACCAGAGAGGGTTTCTGTTTACTCATCATACATGTCCCCCTTTCCTCCATGGAATCTGAAATGCCACCGCGCCTTCTCCTTGTAAGAACAGGCAAGGATGGGAAGCAACAGCTCTGAGGGGAAGAGTCAAGAACGAATCAACCATCATTCCTGTCCCCTCGCCCTTCCCCTGGTCTCCCTTCCTCCCTCCCCGCCCACCTGGGCCTGCCAAAGGCCCCCGCCGAGACTACTGTGGTCCATCAGTCCATTTTCCTCACAGCTAATCAAGTCCCAAATTTAAAACCTAAAATAACTAAGAAGTTCTAAAGAGACATTGCCTTCCAATCACTTGCACATTATTTAATTCTCCTTCATATCGCTAATTCAGTTTAAAGCAATTTCTTAAACAAAAGGACAGAAGAATTGAAGAAAAGAAAAAAGGTTCACTCTGGTTTACGAACAGCTTTGCCACAGACTTCTGTATTAGTAAAATCTTGGGGTTCTTCTAATAAATGGACTGAGAATCCCAAAGACCAATGGTGATGGCTGAGATAAAAGCATTTTCCTACTTAAAATGCCCCCACCAGCGCACCGACTCTTACTGAAACTGTGAGAAGTAATGAGGCATCTCTCTAAAGTTGGTAAATGAGGTTGTTCATTTGGTTTTCTTTCAGGGGGAAAAACCCTGCCCTTGAACTTCTACTCATCCTTGAATTTTCCCAAAGTTTCCCTCCCACCCCTGGACCTATAAACGAGGACATCATCTCCCATACTTCTCTCCTGAGTAGACGCGGGCTTTCCGAGTGAGGGTGTAGGTTTTTGAGTTTGCTCCTTTCCGGAGAGGGTCGTCCAGGGGTGACTGGCATGGCGGGTCCTCCAGAGGGTTCCAGTAGCTCTGTTCACACATACCCCGCAACAAGATCTCTGCCAACTGCCTCGCTATTGTCTGGGAACACAAAAGAGCAAAGGCACAGCCATGAACCTGTTCTGTATCATTCATTCATTCACTCATTCATCCATTCACTTATCTAATAAGTAGTTTTTGGTCATCACTTTGTGTTACGCAGTCTTCCAAGACACGTAATTGAATTTTTTGGATGAAATTATATCAGTTGATGACCAAAAAGAAAAAAGACATGATACACTAAGATATTTGAACGATTTTAAAACACAAGTTCATGCTCTTCAAACGCCACCTGCCTCAGTTGTACTCTGGAACACTACACATGTTTTAGCCCTGAAAGAACTGAAACTTTTAGCGAAGCTCTTTTTTCAAAAGCCCTTATAAATAATAGGTGAACTGCAAATGTTTTCGTCACCTCCCAAGTGATATCCGCCAAAGCCC
Organism: Mormoops blainvillei; assembly: GCA_004026545.1. Lineage (NCBI taxonomy): Eukaryota > Metazoa > Chordata > Mammalia > Chiroptera > Mormoopidae > Mormoops > Mormoops blainvillei. Next base: position 38,310 of record PVJD01004143.1, on the reverse strand, counting down.
GAACTCATCAAAAAAAAATAAAAATAAAAAAAAATAAAAGGCCAGCACTCAACCTAGGCAATGTTATCCCTGAAAAACATCTCTTTATTGATGATAAGAGGATGTCCAGTGTAGCTTTTAGGATGTCTTCCTTCTTAGAGTACCACAGTCACCATCCTACATGGCCCCACCCTGGGACTCGGCAGCTGGGGAGCCCTGTTCTTGGGGACCCTGGGCCTTGCGCAATAGAGAACGCAAAGTGGAACTGTGGCTACTGATCAAGAAAGACCTTTTTTCAGTGTTGGACAGGCATCTCTTTCCTCCTGAGTTAGATGCGGGTCCCTGTGCTTCTCCAAACTCTGTAGCTCCACTGCCCAGGGCAGGCCTGTGTGTGATGCGCGGGGGAGGGGGCGTGGCATCCGCCAAGAAGTATTTGGTGGACTGACGCATATCAGTTTGTTTTCAGTGACAGACAAGAAGAAAGGTAAAACAAAAAGAGAAAAAAGAAAGAAAGAAATCCATCCGAAAACAGAAGCACTGCACCTCAGGTGGCACCGGCCTCCCCACGTCAGCCGGAGGTGGCAGAAAGAAACGCCACCCAGTAGGTTTCCCACCAGGCGTTAGCGCTGATCTTCCCTGAGAATGAGCCTTTTTAAATAAATGCGCTCCAGAAGACAGCCTTGCTAGCCTTTCATCCAAGTGAAATCTCTTAAAACACCACAAGGAAACTTCGATGCAACCAAATCACTAGCTTAGTGGTTTCTGAGAATCACTGTGTAAAAGCAAATTTTCTTGATTATTCTCAAGTAAGACCCATTGGCTTTAACTGTCTATAAAAATGTGAAATTAAATCACTCCTATCATCCCCAACTGAGCCATCTGTAAAGATCTCATAAGAACACAATTTCCAGGACCTAAACGAGTCCTGAATTGTTTTCCTAAACCTTCCGTTAGAGTTCCATTTTGATCTCCCTGCAGTCATAGAAGCTAATGACTTTTGCTGGAAGCATCAACTGGCAAAAATTACCTCCACTTGCGATAGCTGAGGAAAAGAAATGTTAAGGGAAAAAAATGAACGCGGACCTTCATTTCCTGTATGTGGAGGGATTCTAAAATTATAAAAATGTCTGCCCTGCACAGTTAGGTTGCTTGTCCACTACGAGACAGCGCGTGCTAGATCAAATCATTTCCCCTCAGGGTATTAACCTTCCAGAGAGACTTTTAAAATGAGGTTTCGATGTGATTGCACATTATAAAGGCGTCACCTCATTAGTGCCCTACTGATTAGATAGGATGCTTGCTTGCATTCATTGAAAGCTCAAATGAAGTTCAGGAAGGAAGATTAAATACGAGAATTATCAGCAAGATCACCAGTACCTATCATACCTTTCACTTTATACACCAAGGTTTCATTTAGCTTGCCGTTTAAATGCTTAAAAGCTGCTGGTAACTATCAAATGAATTCAGAATTAAAGGAAAGAACGGAGGAAAGGGGGTCCGAAAGAAGACTCGAAATTTTATGTACAAACTTGGCAATGAAATGCACTTTTTTGTACACATTTTAAATTGTAGTAAAACTCACATAACATAAAGTTCACCATGTCAACCACTTAAAGTGTACGCGCCAATAGCATCTACTGCATTCATGGGGGTGGGCGGTCATTGTCATCCCCTAGTTCCAGAACACGTTCGTCATCACCAAGGGAAACCCCTGACCCTTTTATGTCGTCACTCCCCCTTCCTCCCCCTTCCGCACCCTGCGAATGACTAATCTGCTCTCTGTCCCTAGAGATTTGTCTATCTGGGGTATTTTCCTGCAAATGGAATCATACAATGTGTGGCCTTTTGTTTTCAAGGTTCGTCCATGCTGTAGCAGGACGTCGCCCCCCTTTATGGCTAATCTGATATTCCGTTGCATGGATGCACCACATCTTGCTTATCCAGCCGTCAGTTGATGGACATCTGGACTGTGTCCATCTTCTGGCCGTTGTGAATAGTGCTGTTGCGACCGTTCAGGCCCAAGTTTTTGTTCGAACGCCTGCCTTCAATTCTTTGGGGTATTTATCTAAGAGTGAGGTTGCTGTAAATGTACTTTTAAATGCTTGTCTGCTACGGTTTCATACCAGATTGAGTTTGACGAAGCAACTTTTCCATCTCATAAGAATATCACAAATTTGCAATTATCAGCCAATTTAAAAAGTGTCATATGGTTATTAAAACTGATGAAAACACTCTCTGATGAATGGTGTTCGCTGGAGAAGCTTTCCAATATCCAGTGTAAGCCAAAGCCCCAGTAAATAAGACCCAGAAAGCGCTTCTCAATGAAGATGGGCCAAGAGTCACCGTGGAAACTAAAACGTCAGGCTCCAGGGTCCCGCCCCAGGACTCCTCGGCCGCCATCTCTGAATCAGGCACAGGGATGCGTGTGTGCCGGGGTGGGGGACAAAAGTAGGTTTACAGTTCTGAGCACCCGAAACAGTCTATTCTTGTGTAATTATTTATTAATTATTGTATTATTTTCTCTATATACAACTGTAAACCTACCTTTGCCCCACACTGTATGTGTTTAAGTTTCCTCCGAGAACACTGACACACACCGTTGGTTAAGTATTCAAAGAATTAAAAACAGTTTAACTTAGGTCACATGAGGATCATCAACCGAAATCAAAGATCTGCTCCCCTCATGTTAACACTGACCGACCAGTTAACAGCTGAAAATGTCCAGGGGTGACTCCAGTCTACCCAGACTTTAGAAGCCTCTTCACTGTAATTCTCAGAAAAAGGAACAAAAGCATCAAAGAAACCTGTCTTCCTTCCTAACGTATATCTATTCAGAATCCTACCTTACATGATTTTTGTAAGTTCAAATATATTGATTTAAAAATCATAAACCTTATAATGAAAGATATTCTCTAATTCTGAAAAATAACATTGAAGCAAGCAGCAGGCAGATCCCTACAGTGTATTCAATACACTCACTCCTTTTAATAAGGAAGAAAAATCCATTTCCTTAATGAATCAATATATATATTTTAGAGTCAACAATATGAACAAATGATCCATATTTAAGCAATGTTGAAAGCCTGGCTTTTTCAATGTGCTTTTAAAATAATTATAAGAACATTTGCCAATACAAGGTCTGTTCAGAAGGCATCCAGCCATGTAATGTGAAAAACAGAGACCTTTATTGAAGAAAATACAAGATACAAGACACATTGTACATAGGACAATGACGCCTCAGTCCCCTTCGAAGTAGGCACCTGGGGACCTCACACAGTTCTCTCAGTTGCCATCAGCTGCCCATCATATTCTCTTGAATCTCATCGATGGTCTGAAATCTCTTGCCTTTCAAAGGTGATTTTAGTTTTGGGAAAAGGCAGAAGTCTCGGGGCACCAAATCTGGGCTGCAGGGGGGTTGAGTCACCTGGGTGATTTGATATTTTGCCAAAAAAGGCTGCACAAGACGTGATGCATGAACAAGCGCATGGCAGTGATGAAGCTGCCCATCACCAGTTGCCCACAGCTGCGGCCTCCTGAATCATCTCAGTAGTTTCCGTGCAGGAATGTTCAAGCTTAATGCAAAATGTAATGCAGATCCATCACTCTACTCACTCAGTCATTTTGAATGTGACAGCCACACAGTGCACATGCTTACTCAGCAGTGTCTACCACCCCACTCACTAGTATAGTGAAGTCGTCACTGTTCACGCATGTGCATTCTAGTCCACTCTCCTTTGCTGCCAGGTTACATCCATGTTGCGCAAACCATCACTCGTTACACTAACAATGGCTGGACTTTCTCGGGGCAGACCTCGTAAAATCAGTTATTTACATTGTGCTTCCAAAGCCTGGAAGAAGTTCTTCTTATTGACCAGTTGTAAAGCTGTGTGGAATGTTGGGGGTAGATCAATTTGAGAAAAAAGGTAACAATTTTTACGTATATTTTACAAAAAATATAGATAAAAATTTTGATTTATTTGAACTTCTTAGGGCACCAATAAATCACATCAAAACGTGAAGACCAAGTGAGCTGTTGGTGGGGTGTGTGAGCGTGTGTGCATGTGTGAAATCCGTCTTCTCTCGCCTTCCCCCCCATCCCCGCCCCCCTACCCCTGTAATTCTGGGAAAGCCTATGGCTTAGCCATCCAGACACACGAGTTGTATGTCTGCAATTAAAACTCTGGAGACAGCGAAATGAGGATACGGCCTCGTTTTCCATGACAGGCATCCATTTGCCTTGCCCACTACATATTCTCCCACAGCACTTAAAGAGTTCATGATAGAGGGAGGACCACAGCACGGCTGACGTGAGACAAAAGAAACTGCAATCTTACATGGGGTTGCTACATCAAGGGTGACAGGTGGCATTTGCTTCCTTCCAGTTAGCACCAGGCCTTTACCCAAACACTCACTTGCTGGCTGGGGCTCTGAAGGGCAAGCTATGAGGGTATAATTAAGGAGCCTCCCCAAAAACGAAAAGTGAAAGGATTTAAAAAGGAAGGGGGAGAGTTTTCTTAAAAATATATTTTATTGATTATGCTATTACAGTTGTCCCATTTTTTTCTCCCCTTTATTCCCCTCTGCCCTGCACCGCCCCCTCCCACCAGCATTCCCCCCCTTTGTTTATGTCCATGGGTGGTAAATATAAGTTCTTTGGCTTCTCCATTTCCTATACTATCCTTAACCTCCCCCTGTCTATTTTGTGCCTACCATTCATGCTTCTTATTCCCTGTACCTTTTCCCCCATTCTTGTCCCTCCCCCTCCCCACGGATAACCCTCCATGTTATCTCTGGTTCTGTGATTCTGTTCCTGTTCTAGCTGTTTGCTTAGTTTGTTTTTGTTTTTAGGTTCAGTTGTTGATAGCTGTAAGTTTGTTGTCATTTTACTGTTCATAGTTTTGATCTTATTCTTTTTCCTAGATAAGTCCCCTTAATATTTCCTATAATAAGGGCTTGGTGATGACGAACTCCTTTAACTTTATTTTACCTGGGAGGTACTTTATCTGCCTTTCCGATCTAAATTATAGTTTTGCTGGATAGTAAAATCTTGGATGTAGATCCTTGCCTTTCATGACTTTGAATTCTTCTTTCCAGCCCCTTCTTGGCTGCAAGGTTTCTTTCGAGAAATCAGCTGGAAGTCTTATTGGAACTCCTTTGTAGGTAACTGTCTCCTTTTCTCTTGCTGCTTTTAAGATTCTCTCCTTATCTTTCATCTTGGGTAATGGAAGATGATGTGCCTTGGTGTGTGCTTCCTTGAGTCCAACTTCTTCAGGACTCTCTGAGCTTCCTACACTTCTGGGAAGTCTATTTCCTTTGCCAGGTCGGGGAAGTCCTCCTTCATTATTGTTTCAAATAAGTTTTCAATGTCTTGCTCTTCCTCTTCTCTTTCTGGCATCCCTATGATTCAGAATGTTGGAGTATTTAAAGTTGTCCCAGAGGCTCCTCAGCCTCTCCTCATTTTTTTGAATTCTTTTTTTCTTCATTCTGTTCTGGTTGAATGTTTATTTCTTCTTTGTGCTCCAAATTGTTGATTTGGATCCCAGTTTCCTTCCCTTCACTGTTGATTCCCTGTATATATTCCTTTATTTCACTTTGCACAGCCTTCACTTTTTCCTCTATTTTGCGACCATACTCAACCATTTCTGTGAGCATCCTGATTACCAGCGTTTTGAACTCTGCATCTGTTAGGCTGGCTATCTCTTCATCCCTCCGTTCTATTTTTGGAGCTTTGATCTGTTCTTTCATTTGGGCCTTTTTTTTTTTTTTGTCTTGGTGGCCCTATTACATTGTGAGGGGTGGAGCCTCAGGTATTCCCCAAGGCGGGGTAACCTGTGTCACTGCCTTGTGGCGCTGTCTGTAGGGGAGGGATCTGAGAGGGAACAGTGCTGCTTGCTTGGCTCTTGGCCAGCTTTCAGTCACTTCCCCCACTACCCACAAGCAAACTAGACCCTTCTGGTGCTGATTCCCAGGTGGGTGGGTTTGTGTACATTCTGGGACCCTGGGGGGTCTCTCAAACGAACTCTCCTATGAGGCTGGGATTTCTCGGGCTGCCACAACCCCCATAGGCTTTTATCGGTAGAGGTTTTAAGGTTTTCCTTTCCCTGCGCCAGAACCCTGGGTTGCATGGTCTCTCTCATTCCCCAGTTGTTCCTCCCAGTTTATCCACGTGCAAATGTGGGACCGCCCTGGTCCTCCAGCTGCTGCCTTGCCGCATGTCCCTCCGCCCCGGCTGTCCATCTCTGCCCCTCCTACAGGTCTGGATGAATGTTTCTATTTCAACTCCTTGATTGTCGGGCTTCTATACCATTCAATTTTCTGCCAGTTCTGGTTATTTTTTGTTTTTAAATTTGCTGTTTGTCCTTCTTTTGGTTGTGTGAGGAGACAAAGTGTATCTACCTATGCCTCCATCTTGGTCGGATGGAAGAGGGAGAATTCAAGTCAGCAGGAGAGCCAAGCTGATGATCAACCAGTTTATGTAACTCGATTTTATATTTCTCTTCTAAGTTTTATAGTCAATATAATTATTTGAACAACCAGGTACCGCTCAGGATCAGAGCTGCTGTGCTCTGCCTGGGTTATGTATAAATTACTGGCAATGGCCTCTGGGAGGGTTTACCTTCTACCTCCCTTACAGGGTCCATTTCTTACATTTCAACAGAAAGCACCGCTGATAAGCAACTGAAAAGATGTCCAGCATCATTAGCTGTCAGGGAAACGTAAACAAAACCACAATGAGACAGCACTTCACACCCACTGGGATGGCTACAGCTAAAAAGACAGACAGTAACAAATGCTGTCGAGGACACGAAAAAACTGGAATCTTCATAACTTCTGGAGAGATTGTAAAATGGTGCGACTGCTTTGGAAAACAGTCTGGTAATTCCTCTTAACGTTAAAAATAGAATTACCATAATCTAGCAATTCCATTCCCAGGTATCCACCCAAGAACAATGGAGACATACATCCACACAAGAACTTGGTAAGAATGTTCACAGCTGCATTATTCCTAACAGCCAAAATGTAAAACAACCCAAATGTCCATCAACTAACGAAAAGATAAGTGAAATGTGCTATGTCCACACAATGGAATATTATCTGGTCATAATAAAAAGGAAAGAAATGCTGATACAGGCTACAACATGGATGAACCTTAAAAACATTATCCAAAGTAAAGGAAGTCAGTTACAAAAAGAACACATATTGTAAATTCCATTTACAGGAAACATCCAAAATAGACAAGACTGTAGAGACAGAAAGTAAATCAGTGATTGCCAGGGGCTGGGCGTGAGGGGAATGGAGACTGGCTACGAGTGGGTATGGGGTTTCTTTTGGGGGTGATAAAATGTTCTGAAATTAAATATTAGTGATGGCTGAACAATCCTGTGCATATGCTAGAAAACACTGACTGAAAATGGGTGAATTGTATGGTATGTCAACTATATCTTAATAATATATATGAGAGAGAGAGGGAAAAAGAAACACTTCCTCAGTCAAGTCGTTAATCATACTTACCATTCGCAGGTTTTGAGTCGTTCTTGTTTCAACCGCTCTGAGGAGCTCTCTAAATCTCCCAACTCCTCTCGTCAAGTTCCTGTGTGCACACAGAATTTGACAGGGTTTCCAACTGGTGTGCGTAACATTAAATATTTTCTACACATATCTCAAGGCATTTTGTCTACATAAAAGCTGCTGGCTAGGTTTTAAGCGAACAATTATTCAGAACATGCCGGTCCATCTTTGTTCAAATCTGAACAATTTGACCTAGGACCCATGGATTTTTGTGCTTCCACAGACAAATTTTCTCAAGAAAACCAAAGTTGGAAAGTCAATTCTGAGGCTCCCTCTCCTACCGACCCCCAAAACAAGATATCTTGCAAGAGTCTAACTCCACCCCTACAATGGCTCCGGGGTTTCCCTGCTCCGTTGAGTGAGTGGCACTGAATCTGTCTTCACATCCCAAAGGCGGGTGGCATGTGGGGAAGCAGAACATACACAAGGCACCGTGTGCGACATGGGGAAAGGCTTCTGGTAACTTGTAATTTTTATGGGGAAGACAGAGATAAAAAGTATGAAGAGTGAGAGGCCCCACCAAGCAAACACTCCGCATCTCTGAAAACATAAACCACTGCCCAATAAATCCATCAAACCAGCCCTCCTCTCCCAACCCTGCAGAGAAGCAAGGGTCAAAGGCCCCTTCTGCAAGCGACTGTGTGAACATGGAACCTGAGCTGCCTGGCTCGGCCCAGAACACATCTCATCTTGTTTCCCCACACATCTCACAGGGCCAGGTCTGCTGACACATTTCGTTAAGGGACCAATGGTTCTTTAGTAATATCCTGGTCAATCTATCCGGGCCCCACTTGTCCTCGCTGAAAGCCATCGGCTCAGCCGGCGGCGCTTCCCGGCAGGTCCCTTTACATTGAGCGCCGCTACCACCTATGACATAACTCAGGGATATTTATAACCTGCTCATCAGAACACATCTCATCTTTCCAAAACGCCGCAGGGCAGGTCAGCCGGTGCAAACCTGTCAGCCAGCCCTGCAGGCTGTGGCAGATGCTCTAAGCATTTGGCTCTCTTCTTGGATGACATTTTAAATTGCACAAAGGTATTAAATCAAGCTGAATGTGGGTTCTGTATGTTACAAACACTCACAAGGGCTATTAATTCGTCTCTTATATCTACATGACATCCCAGAACTCTCATTCACAATAACAGCCGCAGAACTTAGGTAAGAGTTTATTGGCACAGGTACATAAATACTCCCATACTCCTCTCACCCACACATATCAGGTGATAGCAGACCAGAAGCTTTATGATGGCATAAAAAGAGAAGCTTGTATTCAGGACTCCAAGCAGCGCTAAAGGAAATCTAAGAGAGACATGAATAAAAATTAGGTAATAGGCCCTGGGACGTGCAATCTACTTTACTTTTCCCTTCATTGGTTTTTATGGGACCCACGTTCACAGGCAACAAAGCACATTTGCTTTGGACGGAAGCTCGGTTCTCTTAAGTAACATGGGGGGAAGGAGACAGTGACAGCAAACAAATGGTTGGGCAGGACGGAGTAGTCTAATTTTATTCCAGAGTCACAGATTAAGCTCCTATGATGTACAACGTATGATGTATGAAAGGAATGACATTCTGAACTGTGTGAAAAGGGTGGGACTGAGACAACATGATTGGCGACCCAGGTTTCAAGGGCTGGAAACTGGGCTTTGAATGGGCAGTATCAAATCTAAATCCTGTGCCTCAGAGGAGGCTCCACGATAGGAATTGGCCATTCAGAATGTCCCCGTGCCCCCCTTGTGGAAGGAGTTACTTATCCAGGCACAGGAGCTCAGAATATTCTAGCTACAAACGAAGTAACGCTATCCAGTCCTTGCGGCACAGAAGTGACGTGGTTTGCTCAGGTTCACAGACCTAGCAAGAGAGCAAGCCGGGGGCTCTGACACCTTCCTGGGCAAAAGAAATGCAAGTTCTCAAACTGAAGTGCAACTCCAGGAGAAAGAAAAAAATATGAATACAAGAGCTCAGGCCTCTGTTTTGCACCATTAATATGCAAATTACTTAATATATACATATGGTACAAATTTCATGCATTCCAGTGATCACGGTTAAGGAGCTACTCCTAGGAACCAGCTTACAACTGGAAAAGAAAATCCGCTGGCCCAGGTGAAGCAGTCCAGTGTCCGAATGTAATGCCTCTGCTACCTTAAAAGAGAAAGGATGGACGCAGTCACCTCCCCTCAGAGGCGCAGGGCGGCTTCTCCCGTGCAGGACCGAGGCCCTCTGGTGGACGACTGGGGGAAGTCTCTGGGACCGAAGGGATGCCCACACATCTTAACGCAGACCAAGCCACAACAGAGGGCACATTCCCAAAGCACCCGCTTTACCTTGGAAGCAGGTACAGGTTTTTCTCAAACTGTTTCTGGTTTATTTCTGGAGAGAGCTTAGGGTTCAGAATCAAATTCTTCCGCAAACTAGGAGACAGGCCCCTTGCTTGTAAACAAAGGATCCACAGTAACCAAGAATGTCTCCACAGGCCAGGGGCTGTGCTGGTCAAGTGCACCGTGGTGCTGTGGGGACGGCCGCGAGGCCGGCTGTCCGAACACAGGCCAATCCGACAGCAGGAGGACAGAGGGACAGAAGGTGAAAGACTGTACATTTTAAATGTTAGAAAAAGCATCCCTAATGCAAAAACATACAATTTGCAGCAACGCCTACATCATTCACACATTTTTTAGCCACATAATTTTATTCAACCAATCATTTTCAATGTTGACAGCAGAACAAAAAAAAAATTTTTTTTTTAAATCTAGATGGGTCATCATGATAGAAAGCAACAAAAAAGGAAATTAGCTTGCAACAATCACATTCTAAATGCTATGAAATAACCCAATTAGTGGGAAATAAACAAAAACCACGATTGCTTTCACGTCTCCGAACTATTAGTTTACTCTTAAAATCCTGAGATCTGTCAACTATCTGGAAGGCACTGTTGCTTAAAAACTCCACTCCACAATGAAGAGAAGACAGCCAAGGAGTTTCCCTGGTTTTGAGGGTTTCCACTGACCCTTAACATGAGGTCAGCGATTCCATTTCAACACCCTTGACAGAGTAGCATGATGTCAGAATGCATTATGGTAAACTCTTCTCAAAACAAACGTTCTTGCCAACCTCCGAGCAGCGGGTGCTTTGGCAAGCTGTCGGGACGTGGGCTTCACCTCCTGCACCTTGTTTCAGCAGGCTTCCTGAACGAGGTGCATTTCTGTCCGTGTCGAACGGCTCCTGAACAGCTCAGCGGTGACCAAGGAGAAAGGGCCAGCCAGTCCCTTGAGTACCAGCCGGCTGGTCAGCCTGATAAACAGGCAAAATCCCGCTTTCGCTTTCCCACCGCGCTGCCTGTCCCCAGCCCAGCAGGGAGAGCTCAGGCCACAGTCGCACAGCCTCGCTCTGCTGAGACCCAGGCAGCCTACGGCGCTGTCTCTGGCAGGAAAGCCCACTCGCTTGTCATGGCGGCACATTCTTCTCCTCCCTTGACCCACTTCCATTTTTTTCTTCTCTCCTCCCTTTTCTGTCAGGCTTCATCCACCTCCTTCTGAATCTCTCCCTTCCAGGGCTTGTCCTCTGGCCCTCAGGTCAGTGCAAAAGCGCGCCTTCCTGCAGACACCGGCGAGGGCACGGCTCACCGCCACGCCGCTCACCTCTCGGCCTTCCGGGCCCTGCAATTTACATTCCACGTCCAAGCCCGCGGAGGAGCCTCGCTCTGTTCTAGGGCTCCGAACCACAGTCTCCGCTCTTGCGTCCTGTTGCCCAGGCTGCTGTGCCAACAAACCATGGGGGAAACATATATGGGAAGGAAGCCTGAGCTCCCAAGTCAAACTCAAAATGGAAAATGCAGAGACTGAGAACCACGGCGCCTCCTGATGGGTGGCTCCCCCAGCAGCAAGCTCAAGACGCTGTTTTGTTCTTTCTCTTCATTGCTTAGGCGTTAAGGTGGGAAAATACAACTCTTCCCTTTACCTTATCCTTCCAGGTTATCTTCTGAGCTCAGACTTTGGCCCAGGACTGCAATACACTTAATTTCATTATCGGCTGTCACTGGCATGTAAACTCAAAGGTCTGAAGTGAATAAAATACTTTTTGTACTGGACGTCATATCCCCAGGTAATAAGGAAAAGGTACCCTGTCCTGTGAGAGTACGTTCAATATTTTTTTTCCTTCTCTGTGATTGAGAGCTTTGTAACTAAAGGTCAATTATAGAACGTGTCAACATAAGAGGTCTCTCAGAGCGAAGACATTCTTTGGCTTTTGGCACGATTAGAATATCAAGTCCCAGGCTTGTCCCTGAGGATACACCCGTGAAGAAGGCCGCCATCCCCGCCTCAGGGAGCTCAGATGGCTTCACACCCCCCACAGGAATGGACGCGTCTTGAGGGCTGAGATCTCCCTCTCGCTCCCTGACATGCGCCGAGTCCCTCACACAGAGCCTGGTCCACAGGAAGTGCTCCATCAGTATTCATGGAACGAGCCCATGAACCAAGACCACAAAGGGATACCTCTTCTCCGTGTTTCTTGTCCTCGTCTTTCTCACTGCATGTGACTGGCAGGCATTATAGCCAAGCACCCGCTTAAACAGAACACATCTCCTCTGTCCTCAGTGGCTTTGCAGCACGGGGGCCACCTGTACCCGGTGATGGCAGTCCTGGGCTGGCCTGGCCTGACAGCTTCCAGACAGCCATGTGGATAATGAGGATTCTCCAGACATTTCAGGGACGCTTTCCCACCCGTGTGCTTAAATGTCCTAAGGGATTTCAAGTCATCCTTCAAGACCCAGGTCAAAGGTTCCCCTTGGGGACTTTCTCCTGGCTCCTCCAGGCAGACGAAGGCTCTCCTCCTGGGTGCTGCCAACCAGTCGGCACAGACTTTGAGCCTAAGTGGCCCTCAACACACTGACTTTTGTATTTACCTCTGTCCTCCAACCAAATTGTGACCATCTTGAGGGCATGGGCCCTCTTCGTACCCACCTCTCCGTGTCCCAACTGCCTCACAGAGCCAACCAGGTGCCTAGTGACACTTCGTAAGCTGTGTAACCACTCCCCCAAAAGAAGAGAGTGAGCCTGGTCTTGTATTCTGAAACCCCTTTCCCATTCTCTTTGCTGAAAAGAGTTTTCTTGATTACCAAGGCAACAAGCAGATACTTCTTACATCGTGAGGTAAGACTGTCAGTACTCTGCACATTGTCAACACTGAAAACCCTAGAAAAACAGAGATATATCATGTAACTCTGGGTCCATTTCTCTTAGTTCTCAAGCTTAGGAACTGCTTCCCCTGAATTTATATAACTGTCAGTATCAGCTCTTTGGAAAAGTCTGAAATGCAAATCAGGTACATTGGTCTGGGCAGTGGGAAAAGAAAAAGACATCCTTCACAGTCCAAAAGGGCACTTCTGGCCGGCCGTCAGGGAGCTGTTTTTCCCGGAATGGATTCCGGCTTCTGCTCCCTGTGTACACACTCTTCACCTCGTATCCAATGACACGCATTTGTGAAGACAGATGGCTTGCTGCACTCAGGGGCCAGGGATCAAACCCACAACCTTGGCCTCGTTAGCGAGGACTCTCTCGGATCCACGGGGCGAGCCAGCTGCAGCTTAGATGTAGTGACGGAGGGTGTGACAACCGTCCACGCTGGGATGTGAACAAGCAGGCAAAGCTTCCGGAAGTCTCATTTCAAACCTAATGAGAGTTGTACTAGGCTTAACAACATTTTTTTTGACTACCTCAGCAACGGAGGCTTCCTCGTGACAAACGCCGAGTAAACTGGGCGTTTGGGTTAGCTGACTGGGTGGCAGGCAGCACGCGAGGCAGGCTCTGCCGCCAGGCAGCAGAGGGGCGAGTCCAAAGAGGCAAAGAGAGTCTGATGGGAGTCGTGACGCGGACCTGCAAGTGGGGCCCTTCTGAGGTGGCGTGCGGAAGGCCTACGGATGGGAGCTGGAGAAGCTGCCCTGGGGGCTCGGGCCAAAGAGTAACGCACCCTCTGGCTGTTCCTTCCCACTCACCCAAACCCCGAGTCTCAGGAAAACGAAAGAGGGGCAGGCTCGCCTGGTCTCATGTCCCTCCTCCTTTCCAACCTTCAGGAATGAGTCAAAGGTATCAGTCCTCCTTCAAGAAATACATGTTGAGGGCCTCCTGTGCACAGGGGAGGCAACAGTGGGCCAGCCAACAAACATGCCTCTTCGTGAGCTTGCGGGGGTGCTCCACGGAACCCTAGACGCCAAACAGTACTGAACACAGTTGCTCCTCAGGCTAATAAAATATTTTTAACAAACAAAGCCAGGACCTAACACATAAGGATTGCTCTTCAGAGCAATCGCCTGGAAATCCACACCCTCGCCCACTGTTCCTAAACTGAGATAAAACAGAGCAGGGCCTCTGGAGCCAGGCTGCAGGGGCTCAAAGGTAAGCTCTGCACCTCACTAGCTGCTGATCTTGGGGAAAATGCCCGTGCCTTGGTTTCCTCATCTGTAAAATGGGGAGAGCAAGTGTACCCACCTCACAGACTGGTCGCAAGAATTCAATGAGCGAATGCAGGTAGTGAGTGCTTTCTCGGCGCTGGCCATTATTACACTGCTATCCTCGAAACTTTGCCACGGCTCTGTGCTGCAATTCTGGAGTCTCTCTTCCAGATTTCAATTTATAAGCACATGAAATTTATAGCACATGAAAAGTCTGTTTCACTTCTTTGGAGCCACTGAATTTTAAAGGGGAAAATAAAGGCATTCCCCGGTGGGGTCCATTCCTTCGCTGTGCTATTTATTGAAAGCCTATCGTGTCCTTAATAATAAAAAACAACTGATGGCAGGTGAGGACAGAGAAATGCTCCTTCCTTGGGACCCTGTGGCCATTCTCCCAGGAAATGATGGTGACATCTCCTGTGAGTGCCGGTGCCCGTGGGGCAGAGTACAGAGTTTGCCCCACCCGAATGCAGCACAGATGAGGAGAGGAACTGAGGGCGCTGAGAACTGAGTCCTTCTTGTTCCAGCTCCACTGGCACAGCCAACATTGGAGACTGTTCTGAATCGACCATCGGGGCCAGGCCACATTCAAAGATGTGAACTCACGTGGCTGAGCCACTACAGGCGGTCTAAGTGGTTCAGATTGGTGGTTTGGGTGGTCGAACCACCAGGGTTCTGTGAGAGTGTAATGCAGAGCTGACAAGAGAAAAGCTAAGCCCCAACATAGTCTACCTCCACCGAGGAACGTGCTCGCTCCAGGTCCAGCCCGAGCTGGAAGACGGGCACGTGTAGCATGCGGCCAGCAGGGGCAGCTGGGGTTCCAAGTGACCTGCTTCCTAAGTAGGGACACAGTTAATTACATGGAACACCGGTGAGCACCAGGTGGACTTAATATTCATCTTAAAAGTCAATAATCAAGTGAAAGAAAGACAAAGTCTAGGAGGTAGAAATGGTCTGCTACGAAAACGACTTCAAATTAATCAATTCATAGCAGTGAAGTCACATAGATAAAAGGACTTCTGGCTGTCTTCTTTGTCCGGCCAATAGGGCTTGTGGAGAGGGAGGACGGCAGAAAGGACACCGAGGGGAAGACGTACCTTCCAAACGTACCACAACACTTGAGCTGAGAGTTAAGTGCAAGGGTTAGGGCACAGTGTTCACTTCCATTTCAATCAGCAGAAAACATGAGAATCGTATTTCCAAAACAACCTCTGGGGACAATATTTCAAAAGCTATGACTAAAAATGTCCAAGGGACTTGGTTAAAAAAAAAAAAAAAAAAAAGACCTTTAAATGTAGGGATCACTGGACCAAATGGCTTCAGGAGCCAAGCCGGCAGCAGGCGTGGGTGAGGAGAGGCTGGGCGGGACCGGGAGTGGGACAACCCCCCGGGGCCGGGGCTCAAGCCCAGGCCTGCCTGTGGGCTCCTATGCCAGACCAGGCCACTCAATAGGGAAAGAAGAGGCTTTGCCGGTAAACTGGTAAATAAAAGCCTCTCATACTGTTGGCGGGGAGACAGAGCCGTACCGCTCAGCCGGCGGGAGCAGGGCGCCGGCTGGGGTTCTCACACATTCTCCTTAGTCACGCCAGATACCATGCTGGGGCCTGGGCAAGACCTGCAAGCTGGGGATAAAAAGAGGAAAGGGGCGACGGTCGAGAGTGATCATCATCGGAGGAGGAAGGGAGAACGGAAAGTGAGACGCGTGGAAACATGGCGACGGGCAAACATGCCGGATGTAGGCACAGGGTGGGAAGGTAAGAACGAGGGCAGCAGGCCGCACCCTGCTGGGCCTGCGTCCTGTCTGCACATGGGACTAATGCCTACTCACGACGCCGAGTAAGAGGGCACCTGTAAAGCTCCTGGCCCAGGGCTCAAAACCGCGTCCAACGTCCCATTCCCCAGCCACCCACTGCCTCCCGCCTCCCGCCACCCACCACCTGGCCCTGCACTCCACAGATCGACATTTACTGGGCAGGGGCCAAAAAGCAGCCACTGGTATGTTTGTGTATCTTTGGTTTAGCAGAAAATAGTGCAAAAGCAGAACTGTTTTCTATTACACACTAAGGCAAATTTTTCCTCTCAATTAACAAGCAGTTTTACGAGTAAGAAAGCAAAGGCTCAGAGAAATCATCTAACGTGCCTGTGACCATTGCACAGCCCCCCAACAGAAGAGCTGGCATCTGAACACAGGCCCCATCTGAGTCCAGTGCCCAGAAAAGCCGAAGGTGGTCCCCTCACACGGAAGCCCGCGAACGGGCTGGGGACGGTGACTAACTCCCGTGACACCAAAGCAAAAGCAGTGCGGGGTCAGGAGAGCAGCGAGAGGGGCTGGGAGCCGGAGGGCCAGAGGGGCCTCTCCACGGCCACACTGCATGGGCTCTGAAGGAGAGGCGGGACTGCGGCCCCTGCTGGTGGGGGCGAATGACGACGGGACAGCCGACACAGAACTTTAAAGTGAGACAGTGTCAGAAAACAGGACAAACACTGACAAAATGATGACAACAGAGAAACGGGTCTGTCTGCAAGTCCTTAGGACAAGCTTCTCAATCAAATTCGTTCATCTTGGCCTCCATTATTTTGGCCCTCCCCAGTGAAAATTCACAACCAATCACTCGGTGAGCTCAACTATACCTTTGCACCATCTATGCTTAGCACATTAGCAAGGCAAATGTGATCTGTGGGACGGATATTTAATTTGTTCAGTGGGGGTGTCCCTGGCTGGTGTAGCTCAGTGGATTGAGCACCGGCCTGCGAGCCGAAGGGTTGCTGGTTTGATTCCCAGTCAGGGCACGTGCCTGGGTTGTGGGCCGGGTCCCCAGTGCGGGGCGTGTGAGAGGCAGCCACACATGGATGTTTCTCTCCTCTTTCTTCTTCCCTTCCCCTCTCTGAAGGTAAATAAATAAAATCTTAAAAAATAAAACTTATAATTTGTTTGGGGGAATGGGCTATTTTCAAGCCCCTCCAAGCCGTCCACAAGAGCTGGCGTTTACTAACAAACCGCCGACAAGACAACTAAAAGTTATTTTCCTCCCCCATCAAGAGAGTCCCCTAAGACGCTTGTCTCCTTCAGGCCACAGACCAAGTTCTCCTCACGTGCCAGGGCAGAGTAAGACCCAGCGGCATCCCTGGGCCCACAGCGCTGCTGGGAGTGAGGACTACACCAGGCAACAGTCATCGCTCAGGAAACGTTAGCCGCCATCATCATCTTCTGCTGAGATGACACTAACTAGTTCTGGGCTACCTCCCAGCCCGTTATTCCAGATGATTCTCCCCACAAGCTGGTGAGGCATGCTGGACTTCGCTGTCTTCAACTTACAGAGAGGGAAATCGAGTCCCAGAGACGACTCAGGGTGCCAGGAGAAGCACCCTGACTTCTTGATCACCAGGGCAGGGATCCTTCCTGCCCTCTGCTGGGCATTGCTCTGTCCCATCTTTTGTTGTCCCCCTTCCATTCTTTTCTAGTCTTTTCACACGGTATAAAATATAGATACAGAAAGCCATAAAAAACCAAGTATGTCATTTAGGGAATTATTGTAAGGCAAACACTCTTGTAACTAACACCCAAGTTAAAAAAAAAAAAGCAGCCCACTGTCCCTGACCCCACCCCAATGAACAGGCGCCTCCCTCCATCCAGAAGTGACTGACTGTCAGCAATTGCTTCACTCCATTTCCTTGCGGCTCGGTCACTCCTGCACGCATCACTCTGTTTGCACTGAAGTTTCAGCTTGATCCCTTTTTTTCCTTACTTGTTAAATCTTTAAAATCTCTTTTAACGTACAGGTTCCCTTTCTACGTCCTTCTTCTCCTTAGAATCTATTGGTTATAGAACCTGAACCGTTTGGAGAGCTTCCCGTAGGCTGGAAAACTGCAGAGTCATGGTACAGCTCAGTACGTTCCTCTGGTCTCTGCGTTTCTTGCAGATGGCAGCTGGATTTTGGGGAGTGACCACTTCGGGTTCAGTCCCTTGGCCAGACTTGGCCCGTGGTGTGCTCGTCCATCAGGAGGCACATCGCGTCTGGTTATCACTCTTTCTGTCATGTTAGCAGACCTTGGGGCTCAGGGGTTAGATACATTAATTCACTGGGAGTTAACAAAATGGTGGCATTCTACTTTTTGCTGCATTTTCATTTATCAGCTGGAATGATTTTATAGGTAGGTGTTTTCTTTTATCTAATATTTGGTTTTTCTTATAGCGAAGGTAGGATAAATGGTTCTTTTTATTTACTTTGCTAGATACTAAAATACAACTCATGAATTTAAACATATTTGATGAGTCTGTGGCAATTTTCACCCTTCTTGAAATTCAAATTGTCCCATATTTGGCCTGAATTCTTTTAACACGACCCTGGAAATCTCTGATAGTTTCCTTCTGGTCTGGTACACAAAGATGTTCATACTCCAGAGCTGGAACGAGGTTTCTTTTATTGAAGAAAGAATCTTCAAGATCATAATCTAGGTGCAGGGGTCAGTCACTGCTACTGAGTCCATCACTGAGTCACACCTCCCTCTCCTGCCTCCCTCCTCCTCCTCTTTCTTTTCTCTCTCAATCTCTCTCTCTCTCTCTCTCTCTCTCTCTCTCTCTCTCTCTCGCTCACACACACACACACACACACACACACACACACACACGTATATACAGGGTGAGGCAAAAGTAGGTTTACAGTTGTTCCTATGGAAAATAATACCAGAATTAATCAATAATAATACAAGAATAAACTGTTTTGGATACTCACAACTGTAAACCTACTTCTGCCCACCCTGTATGTGTATACAGACCCACATGCCTGCATACGCACACACATAAACACACACACAGACACCAATGACTTCATACTGATGTTTCCAATGCAATCATTCAAATTCAGGAATTCAGGGTTCTTCTGTCTTAAATCTATTTTGCCTTTCCCCATACCAAAAATATTGGTTCTCGAGGACACAGGGGATAACAGAGTAACCACAGCGTTCTCTAAGTATTCATTTTCTCTAGTCTATGTTACACAAAACGTTTCAGAATAGCAATGCTAATGATACCACCATTATTATGATTCCGGAAAAGTTAAACACTTACCTTCTGTATATGCTATCAGCATTCTCCTTCTACTTTTTTTTTTTTTTTTTTAGAGGGGAAGGAAAGGAGAAAGGGACAGAAACACTGACTGATTGCCTCCCATGTGCACACCGACCAGGGACTGAACTTGCAACCTAGGCATGTGCCCTGCCGGGAGATCGAACCCATGGCCTTTCTGTTATGGAACGATGCTCCAACCAAGTGAGCCACACTGGCCAAGGCTCCTTCTATTTTGTCATTTACATCGGTTGTAAAACATGCAAAGAAACAGGAAAACATGACCTATGTTAAGAAAAAGACAGTCAATATAAACTCACCCTGAATGGGCCCACTTGTTGGATTTAGAAGACAAAGACTTCAAGGAAGCTATTGTAACAATGATCAAAGAATGAACAGAAACTGTGTTTAAATATTAAAATAAAATAAGATGACGATGACTAAACAAATAAGGAGTCTCAACAGAGAAACAGAAACTATAAAAATTAACCAAATGGAGATTGTAGAGTTAAAATGTATAATTCAAATAAAAAATTCCCTAAATGGGCTCAACGACAGCCTTTAAGACAGAATAAAAATCACTGAACTTAAAGGCAGATGAATACAAATTATCCAATCCAGAGAACAGAAAGAAAAAGAACTGAAGAAAACCTGAGGCATAAAATTATAAAAGTGCTGAAAGGCAAAAATATCTTGAAATAACTGAAAAGCAATCACACAAGGGGAACAACGATCGGATTAACAGTGACTTCTAATCAGGCACAATGGAAGATAACACGCAAAGTGCCCAAAGAAACTGTAGGTGAAACTGTCATCCGAAAAGAAGGCAAAAAAAAGGCATGACCAACTAAACAAAAAGTGAGAGAAGTGATAGCTACAGACATGCCCAATACAAAACTTTAAAGGAAGTCCTTTGGGCTCCAAAGAAATAACAACAGGGGATAATTTGAATCCACAGTAGTAAATTAATAAAAGTGCCAGAAGTGTAAATACGTGGGTAAATATAAAATATTATACAAATATATTTAAAAAATTTTTAGTTTCTAAAACCCAGGATTGTATTAGTATAAGGGAATAATTATTGTACGGCATTGTGGTGTTTATAACATATAGACATTAATAGCACAAAGAAGGGAGAAAATGAAGCTCTATTAGAGCCACGTTGTATATTTTACTGAAATTAAGTCAGTATTAACCTAAAGCAGACTGTGACCATTTAAGATGTACATTGTAATTCATAGAGAAATCACCATAAAATTTTTCCCAAAAAAATACAGGTAAAAAAAGTAACAGAGGAATTAAAGTGTAAAGTGCAATACGAAAAAAGTATTTTTTTTAACACAAAAGAGAGTAACGGAGAGGAACAAAGAATCAAAAAGACATGGGACCTGGGGACAAACGAACAGCAAAATGGCAGATGTAAATCCAACCATATCAATACTTGTAGTAAATGTGAGTGGATTAAACACTCTAATCAAAAGGCAAAAATTTTTATACTGGATGCAAAGGTAAGATCTAACTAGACGCTGCCTATAACAGATATATGAGATGCTTTAATTCAAAAACACAAATAGATTGAAAGTAAAAGGATAAAAATGATACACTATGTAAACAGTAACCTGAAGGTAGCTGGAGTGGCTACATTAATATCAGATAAGGCAGCCTGTAAGTGAAGGAATATTACTAGAGACAAAGAGGCATCTACAAAAAACTTACAGCTAACATGGTATTTAACGGTAAAAGACTGAATGCCTTTTCCCTAAGATCGGGCAGGAATAAGATAAAGATGTCTGCTCTCACCACTTGCATTTAATATGACATTGGAGGTTCCTGAAAGCTCAATGAGGCAATAGATAGAAATAAAAGATCTGTTCAGAAAGGAGGAAGTAAAACTGTTTCTATTCACAGATGACATGATCCCACATGTAAAAATCCTAAGTAATCTATTTAAAAATTACAAGAACTAATTAGTAAGTTTGGCAAGGTTGCAGAACACAATATCCATATAAAAAAACCAACAGTATTTCTTAAAATAGCAAAAAATAAACTGAAAATAAAATTAAGAAAACAATTCCATTCACAATAGAATAAAATGAATGAAATACCCATCAAAGATTTAACCAAAATATCAAAATGCTGATTACAATAAAAACTACAAAACATTTTTGAGAGAAATTAAGGATCTAGCGACAGAGACCGTGGATTGGGAGATTCACTATTAACATGGCAGTTCTCTCTAAACTGATCTAGAAGTCGATTCCCTGAAGTCCTTATCGAAACCCTGGCAGGCTATTTTGGGTAGAAATTGACTAGATGATTCTGAATCATACATAAAAATGTCAAAGACTGAAAATACTCAAAATAACTTTGAAAAAGAATGAAGTTAGAGGACTTACACTACCTAATTTTAAAACCTGCTACCAAGCCATATATTCACGACAGTGTGGTACTGGCTTAAGAACAGACATATAGCCCCAGCTGGTGTGGCTCAGTGGATTGAGAGCCAGCCTGCAAACCAAAGGGTCACCAGTTAGATTCCCAGTCAGGGCACATGCCTGGGTTGCTGGCTAGGTCCCCAGTAGGGGGTATGTGAGAGGCAACCACACATTGATGTTTCCCTCTCTCCTTCCCTTCCCCCTCTCTAAAAAGAAGTAAATAAAATCTTAAAAAAAAAAAAAAGAATTGACATATAAGTCAATAAAACCAAAAAAAGACTCCCTGAATAAGTCTTTACATGTATATTCAATTAGTGAATTTTTAATTAATTTGTCAAGGAAATTTAACAGGGAAGGAGAAGGCTTTCCAACAAATGGTGCTTAGACTATTGGTATCTAGATGCAAAAGAAAGTAACTCAGATCCTTACCTCATACCACACACAAGTATTAACTCAAAATAGTTTAAAGAGCTACATGTAAAAGTTAAAACTATAAAACTTGTAGGATAACACATAAAAGAAAATCTTTGTGGTCTTAGATTAAGTAAAAATTTCTTAGCTATGACACCAAAAGGACAATCCCTAAAAAGAAAAACTGAAAAGTTGGATTTCGTTAAAATTAACTTTTCCTCTTTAAATGACATCATTAAAAAAATAAATACAAGCCATAAACTGGCAAAAAATATTTGCAAATGCTATATATGGTAAAGAATTTGAATCCACAATAGATAAAGGACTAATAGCTTGGTAATGACAATCCAACTGAAAGCAGGGCAAAATATCCCAACAGGTGTTTTACCACAGAAGATGTTAGAACACCTAGTAGGCACATAAAAAGTCACTGAACGTCACTGATCATTAGAGAAATGCAAATTAAAATTATAATAAGATACCCTACAAACCCACTAGATTAGCTCTAATTTAAAAACTGACAATAACAAGTATTAAAAAGAATGGAAGGAAACTGGAACTCTAATAAATGTAAAATGGTGTGGCCACTTTGGAAACCAGTTTGGCAGTGTCTTAAAGAGTTAAACGTAAACTTATATATGACCCGTCAATTCCACTCCTATGGATCTCTCCAAGGGAAATGAAAACACATGTCTGTGGGAGAAGTTGTACACAAACGTTCATAGCAGTATTATTCATAATAGCAATCACATGTTCACCAATTACTGAATGGATAAGCAAAACATAGGGTAGCCATGCAAGGCAGTAACTAGTTAACAATAAAAAGGGAGGGCCTATTGATACATGCTGCACCCTGGGTGAACCTCAGAAACATTATGCTAAGTTAAAGAAGCAAGACATAAAGGACTACAGGTCCTATGATCTCATTTATGTAAAATTTCTAGGAAAAGCAAATCTAGAGAGACAAATAACAGATAAGTGGTTGCCTGGGGCTGCAGGTAGGAGTGGGGTTTGATTGTAAATAGGCATAAAGAACTCTCCAGGGGGATGGAAATGTTCTAAAGCTAAATTGTGCAGGTGATTGCACTGCTGTATATATTTATTAAAAACAACTAGGCTGTATATTTGCAATCTGTGTATTTTTGATATGTAAATTATATCTGAATAAAGCAGCAAAAATGTATATATAGCAGCTAGCTTCACAGTGATTCCTAGCTATCTCCCCTCCCCCCACTTTTATCTCTACCTTTTCCTTTTGTTGTCACTTCTTGGTCAGTGGTCATCCACTCTCGGCAGTTTCTGCTCATTGTGGGGGCCAGGCCCAGCACAGAGCCCTCCTGGGTCAGAAGGGCTGCAGCCCCGTACACCTGACTTGGCAAAACCCCCTCAATTTCAGCTGCTAATCTCAAACTGGCCAGGGGAGCTTTTGGATAAATACTTGCTGCCTATTCTAGGGTCTCCCATTCTCAGGTCCATCAGACGCCCCATGGCTTCCTTCTGCTCTTACCCACTCAAATGCAAACTGCATGCTGGTCTATGGCTGTTGGCGGTCTGTCCCCCCAGCCTGTCCTTAGGGATTCTTGAGTGCACGCTGCCATCAAGATTTGCTGTAAATGTTGTCCACGGGTTTCTGGTTTTCCTGTCTGGTTACTGTGTCTTTTTTATGTGGATATATGAGAAGATCCAAAACTATGCTGCCACTGTGGTTACCATCTTCCCAGATTTAAGCTGCCAATTCTTACCTCTCCGTCCAGGAAGATGACAAACCCTTCACTCCGTAGGGTTTCACTTATTTATTCTCCTGGCCCGTGTATGGTGCTCACCATGTGCCAGACACTGTCCAAGCACGCTGCGGTTACTCAGTCACTTAATCCGCCGAACAACGCTCTGAAGTAGGTTCTATTATTATCCCCAGTTTACAACTGAGAAAACTGAAACACGGGTTAAATAAGTCGCCAAGGTCACAGCAGATGCAAGAGGGAGCTGGATCCAGCGTCAGTGCTCGCTGACTGCTAGGCCACACTGACTCTCCAGGGCACAGAACGCGGATCTGGACCAGTAGGCCTAGCACTCAACCCTAACCACCACCCCGTCCCCCCAGTCCTCCCTAAAGTGCAAAACTCTCACCTCGGCCATTGGGTAAATCTTAACCCCCACTCAAAGACCAAGTTCAGATGCCAATTCTTCTGAAAATTTGATGAACTCAGCCAGGCAAGTAGCTTCTTCCTCCTTTCTCCTCTCCCTCCCCCTTCTTCCCATTTTTCACGCTCCAGCTTTTCACCAGGTGTTACGCTTACTGCTGACACCCCTGTCTTCCCCGTGAGCTCAGAGAACATTTTGTATTCATCTCCTATCTGCAGGGCTTGCCCTTGACTGGCCCCTAGCAGCCTCTCAATAAACATTCACGGAATTGAGTAGGCAATATATTTTTTGTTTATTTTTTTCTTAACTAGGTCAAAATGTACTTGAAAAGCAGTTAAAACTGCATCTTTTAAAAAATAATCTGTAATTGAGAGATTTTGCCAAGTCTGGCTAATGAGTGTTTCTGGGTATTTTTGGGAATAAACACAGCACTGGATTCTTTCCGATGTTTTAACTGCTGGTTCCCAACACGCAGAGATGGCTGCGTCTGATGTTACTCTGCTGGTTTCAAAGGAGAACCAGCTACCATACCCACTAACCCGCACCTGCCCACAGACAGGCTACAGGAAGAGGCAGCAGAAAGGTGCAGTGGGTCTGTGCCCGGTCTAGAGAACTACCACCAAAGTCACTTGTGAATTAAAAAGTAAAAATTCAAACCCGAAATAGAGAGGAAGGTGGAAAACCCAAATATTAATTTTAAAAAATAATTCATTAACTATTTAAACCTCGTAATGTAATATAAGATTTTGCTATGAGTGCACACAATTTTATTGTATATTTCCTTGTTGATGTACAGATCTATGGCAGGCATTTCCACACAAATATTGTAAAAAGGCAGATATTTGTAAGAAAACTTAAGGCCCCTCTCATTTCCAATAGAAGGTTATAGTGTTTCCTTAAAAAAAAAAAGTCAGAAATTCTCCAAAGATGTCTCAGTAACTTTCTGGGCTTTAGCTCAATCTCTGTCTAAGAGTTAACTAAAAACACCTCGGGGGTGGGGAGTGGGGGCAAAAAAAAAAAAAAAAGGAAGGAAAAACAATTATTTAAAATGAAATAGGTAAGAAATATCCCTTGAAAAGAGCTGGGGCCTCCACCCCTACCCTGCCCTCCTGGGAGATGTTAATACATTTGCCACCTCAGCCAGGGGAGGGAAGACCTGGGTTAACCAGCAGCCAGAACGGGGACTGGACTGGGTGCTGCATGACTTCGCGACACTCTTCTCCCCAGGGCAGGTGCAGCGGGACCCGCTCTGCTGCCCAGGCATCACTAAGTTACCAAGAACGCTCCCTGCAGTCAGAGAGGGTGAAATCTGGCTTCCTTCCTGACCAGACAGGATGTGAATTCCTCTTTCCCAACACACATGTGTCATTTCAACAGTCTGCCCTTGAGGGGCGGCCTACAAAGGCTGCACTGAAGCACCCTCCTCCCCTGCTTCGGTGTCCAATTTCATTCAGCCCATGAAGAGCGACGTTATTTTATTTTATTTTTTTTAAATGTGGGCCTGGGAGGCCCTGGGAGCAAATGTTCTTGAACAACTAAATCTCAGAAGGCGATAATCCTCTTTCCTGCTGTGGGAACTCTGGAATCCCGTCCAGATGTGCACATGGTAGTCTTCAGTAAGGGCGCCCACAGTGCCAAAATGCCCCCCACACTAGGGGCTTCTCAGAAACGGAAGAGTCTGCCAGGGCCCACTTTCGGACTTTCTTATAATAAAGTCACCCTCACTGTAAACAGCACCCCTCCCCCCAGTCCCAGAGATGGGGCAGACCCAGAAAATGTATGATTTCATTCTGAAATCAAGGACAGCATGAGACACCTGGGCCGCTTCATCCTCCTGTAACGGAAGGGCATATCGCATGCAGGGAGCCCGACCACAGATGGCCAGTGAGCGCCTCCCTCGTCCCGCCCAGAAGAAGCAACCCGAGCAGTGGGTTCTGTGGAGCCGGTCTGAGTGGCTCTGTCCACCCTTATATCCCCAAGGCTAAGCATAGTGCTCAATGAGTATGCCTAGCTTTCGACAAATGTACGTTGCATGAACTAATTTTAAAGAAAACACACAACTGTTAGGCATCTGTGAGCCAGGGTCACCTCAGCTGAAAACGAAAAGTTCACTCACTCATTCATTCATTCACATACTATACAGCAAGCACTGCTCAAGGTCCCCAGCCCGCAACAGAAGAGACACAATTCCTACCCAAGTGGAACTTTCATTCCAGTGATGGGAGACAGACAGTAAACAAGTTAGATAAGAAAATACCTAATGTGGACAAAAGGTGAACAAATTACTTTCTTAGGTTAACTTTAGGTTAACAAATTTGACCTTAGGTTAACTTTCCAATTCTGTTTCCCTGAAAACCTAACAAAGATAAAATGTCAATTATGTCACTAGGCAACATTGCTTATGTTAAAAATGATCCCGGGGTAGGGGAAGGGCAAAGTGAGTAAAGGGTCAAATACTTGGTAATGGAAGGAAACTAAGCTTCAGGTGGGGAGCACACAACGGAGGACATTGATGTCATACCCCTGCCCGACCCCACCTCTCTGCTCTTGGATGCCTTGCATGACCTCCCTGGTTCTTCTGCTGAAGCCAAGGACAGGCCAACAGGGATGCACCCACCTTGCTGAACACCAACAAAGCTCTTAAGATGGCACAGGACTCTGAACACTTGTGAAGTGCACTGGAAACAATTATGTGTCCCCCATAACGCGTCACTGAAAGCAGTCGCGGAGTCCCATAATTAAAGTGGACGGGGATTCCTTTGTTCCCAAACTAAAGTTTTGATGGCATTAAGGGATGAGCCAGACCTAGTACACATTTAAACGAAACAGAAAACTGGTTGACACTTTTTATTAAAGAAATAGTTACATCTAAACTGGCTTTCTAAAGTCATTATTTTCTAAGGGGAATACTGTATATTCCTTCACACGGCTCGGTACTCCATTTTGAGAAGAGGGCCCTAACTGGGCATGGGCAACACAGTCCCCATGGTGAGAAAACTGCACTGGGTGTCAGAGCAGGGCGCGCAGGTGCCAGCTCGGCCATGGACTAGTTGTGTGACACTGAGTGAATCCTTTCACCTCATTTACTGACTGTTTCCCTAGCCAAAATGTAAACTCCCTAGGGCAGTGGCTGGGTCGGACCCAGGGGACCCGAGCACCCTGCGGGGGCCCCCCACCTCTGGCAGCCCCTCCCCATAGGTTCCTTCCCTTTACTCCACATCTGACTCTTGCAGATTTCCGAGCTGGGTCCTGGGCTCCTTGGTTTTCTCTCTGTACTCTGACCCTCATTGACCTCATCCAGTCCAGGGCTTTCAGTATAACCAGTCTGCTGAAACTCGCAATTTATAACTCAAGCTCCAGCCTTGCCTCTGTGCCCATGTATCTTCCTGGCTGACAAGTTCGCTCAGATGTGTCTCCCAGGCATCTCACACATTACACACCCAAAGGCGAATCTCTGACATCCCCATTTCCAAATCTGATCCTCTCCGTGTCCCCACTCCATCTAACCAATTCTCAAAGAACCCACAGAATTTCCATATTAGCCTCCACTCCAACCAGAGTGGCCTCCTTATAACCTGCGGCACATGGGTCTCTCGGCACGAGACCTGCACGAAGCAGGTTTGGTCAGTCACCCAACAAGCATTCACTGAGTTTGCCATGTGCCAAGAACTGAACGTGGCACTTCACGGGTGAAT
Source organism: Mormoops blainvillei (assembly GCA_004026545.1). Classification (NCBI taxonomy): domain Eukaryota; kingdom Metazoa; phylum Chordata; class Mammalia; order Chiroptera; family Mormoopidae; genus Mormoops; species Mormoops blainvillei. The sequence goes on along the minus strand of PVJD01004143.1, from coordinate 10,565 downwards.
TTGAGAAACATAATCCCGGTTCTCAGGGAGGATACAGTCTAGTGTGAGGGAGACAGGTGATGAACAAGTTCACAAATGCATATAATTACAAGTTGTAGTAAGTACTAGACAATGAACGGGCGTAGTAAGAGCAAATAACGGAGGGCATCTGCTTAGGTGGGGTGACTGGGCTGGACCTCCCAAGGAAGTGACATTGCAGGAAATAAGTGGCATCCCAGGGGCAAGCTTCCCTGGCAGTTCTGGCTGCAAAGACTCAAGGGGGTCGGGGGGCGACATTTCCCTTCTGCTTAGCAGGCCGAGGGAGCCCTGCGCTGAGGCTGTTCTCCCACCCAGAGAACGCCCAGTGCCACCAGGTCACGGCGTTCAGCTGACCTCCTCCTCTGAAAGGCTGGCAGGGCCGTCAGTTCGTAGGCGCCAGCCAAGCTAACTGGGCGCATGCGCGGAGTTCGCCTAGACCGGCAGAGTAAGGGCTGACGCTCCTCGAAAACTCTGGCGGTGTCAGGAACAGCAATCAAACGAGCGACGGGATGCCTGCTTTGTGAACTTCCAGGTCAGCGGGGGCCAGGCCTTCACCCGGTCCCGCGTCCAGCTGGCGAGCCGGCGGGCATCGCCGCGACGGAGGTGGCCGTCTACCGCCTTCTGCCTGCCTGCCGCTGCCTGCCCCAGGGCTTGCCCATGCGTTTTCTGATCGGCGCCTCACCATGGGGCTCGAGGTAGGTGGCATTAGCCCTGTTTTACAGACAAAGAAGAGGAGAAGGGGCTGGTTCCAAGTCAGGCCTTGGGACGCAGGGCCCTGTGACCCTCGGAGGCAAAGGTGCCGTCCTGGTCCCCTAAGGCTCTGTGATTTCACCCTCTGCATGGCCTGAGCAGGACTTTTTTTCATCCTTAACAGGCCTGCCGCCCGCACCCACAGGGACAAGAGACGCGGCTGTGGAACAGATGTGGGTGCATTCCAAGTCAGACCGTGCCCACGGACACGTGGGGCTGGGTGGAAACCAGAAAGGGGACCAAGGGCCAGAGGAAGGAAAGGGAGGGAGAGGAAAAGGGGGGGAGGTGAGAAGAAACAGATGACCTGTGACGCACGGTAGATGGGGCAGGCGGACGGGTGCGATGAGAAAACCCCCAGCCAGCAGCGGGAACCATCGCTGGCGAGGTCCTGAACTAGAGGTCAAGTGCTCCCTCACCGAGAGGCAGGGCACCGGCAAGGCCGCTGTCCCAGGGTCCGACCGAGCCCCTCCACACGGAGGGGCCGCGTTTCCCCCGCGGGGGTGTAGTGCTAAAAGGCGCGACGGCAGAAGCTGGAAGGCAGGGCGCCGTGTGTAAACAGGGGCTACGTTACTTGTACCACCAACCTCACAGGGGGCAGTGGACATGAATGAGATGCCGCTGTGAGGATCAAGGACAATGAAGGAAAGGTGCTTGGTACCTACAAGTGTCACTAGGATCTAAGGGGTTCAGAGGGGCCCAGGAACCGGTCTGGGCGTCAGGTTCTCTCTGAAGGAGACTCAAGGTCACCAGTTTGGCACTCGCTCTTGACAAAGATGGAGCATTACAAGAGAAGAAAAGTGGTCACTACTACTTATCAAGTCCTCAGGGATGACGCCCAAAAAGCTGAATATCTCGACGTATATTTCTAAAGAAAAAGATGTGCTTTATCAATTTCTACCTCTTATTGCAAAACTCCTCTCTAATGCCTTTCCCTACCCTTGCAGACCCGTCAAACCGTGTCCATTGTACCCTCCCAGATGCGCAGGATTTTTAAAGATTTCATTTATTTATTTTTTAGAGAGAGGGGAAGGGAGGGAGAAAAAGAGGGACAGAAACATGGATGTGCGAGAGAAGGTTGCCTCTTGCACCCTCCCACCCGGGGACCTGACCCGCAACCCAGGCGTGAGCCTTGACCGGGAATCAGCCGGTGACCTTTCGGTTTGCAGGACAACGCCCATCCCACTGAGCCACACCAGTCGGGGTGCAGACGCATATTTTTAAAATGCAGCAAAACAGAGAAGGAATGAGGCACCCGAGGAGCAGACACGTCAGGAGATGGAATTCTGGGAAGCCACTGGTGCTGACGGACAGCAGCCACCTCCATGGGCCCCCACTCAGGCCACGGCGACGCTGGCTGTGGGCGTCCACTGACAAACAACCCCCAGGTGTGGCTCTTGGGCCCCGAGTAGCCCTGATGGCACTTGGCTTGTCCAAAACCTCCCACGGATTTCTCTCCTTCCACCCATATTTTGCGGTCTCCAAGCTGGCCTTCCCCTCCCCTCCCCACCCCCAGAAGTCATCTCTAGCTGTACAATCCCAGCCTTCAAACACTGCAGCTCGCAAGGACCCTGTAGAACAGCCAACCCAATGTCCTCCCTGGTCTTTAGAGCCCAGGGAAAAGGGCGGCAGGACTTTAGCTATGTCAGTGGGAGTCTCCTTGAACTTGGGTAAAATGAGAAATGAGCCAGTAGGCGATTCCCGGCATGGAACCCACCATCTAGTAATACATAATAGACCTCTCATCATCATTATTTTTCATTTGGATTTCAGTGGGCAGCCAACGTTTCACAGCAGGCGGTCAGAGCCCAATAGTCCTGCTTCTGCCTCCTCTACGGACAGCCTTCACAGATGAGAATGTGTTACCCAGCCCACCCTTAATCAATCTCACACCAAGCACTGTCAACAGAAGGCACTGGCGTGGCACCCCCAACAGCCCCCAGGGAGTTCATTCCTGCCTCGGGACTTGCGTATCAACCCCACACACACCCACAGCTTAGAGGGGGGGAGAGCAACCCTTAGGGGGTCCTCTGAAATGAGCACTATTTATTGTAAAAGGAAGAAGAAACAAAACACTAGAAAAATGGTCCACGTTCCCTCCCTCCTCCCTCCATTTAAAACAGCAAAGGAAAGAGAACTCAAAACTCAGCTTAGGGGACATGCGCCATCGCTCAGACGATCTCAATCAGTGTCAGATGAGATCAAATTTGAGCACATCTTTGCGTCAAAGCCACCAAGCCATTCCAAACCTTGGGGTATTTGCTATGATTATGCCAACCTGGGCCAGTGGCCTTTGGAGCAAAGCAGGCCTTGTGAGCAGTTTGACAAGGATCTGGAAAATAAGTATTCACTCCCAACAAATGGAAATGGGGTGCATGTGAGCCTGGGCCACCAGGAGGATGAAATCCCACTTCCCTGAGCTGTGCCCCAAGGTTTGAAGCTTGTAACAATGAAGAGGGAGCAACTCCATTGTTCGTTTATCCAAAGGCCGGAACCGAGTCCCAGAGGAAGGGAACGGGCCTCTAGAGGCCCCCATGCACAGCCCAGGAGGAGCCACAGGGGAACCGGATACCTACTGTTGGTCTTCATACACATCTACCCTGCAGCGCAATGTCAAAACAAGGGACAGCTGAAGAGATTTGGAACAGAATCGTGGCATTTCTCATCAGAGCAACACAAAAAGGGAAAGAAACATCAAATGCATTCGAGAGCTCTGTCCCGTACACCCAGGCCCTTGGGCCTTTCTTAAACCCTCTTTGCAGGAGGCTCAAGTAGGAGATGGTCTTGTGGGGCGTCACGGCCACACTCATTTTCATCAAAACCGCTGAGACATGGCAAATCCAAGTCTCTGAGCTGATCAGCCATTCCAAGGAAGGTGATCCCGTGTGCCGGCTTCCCAATTCCTTACCTTTCCCCCAGCCCAGGGGGTGGGGCCTGTACAGTACCATTCCCATGGAGTAGGGCAGCATGAAGCTCAGCTCCCTTCAGATCCCCCGCTCTGGTCTGGGGGCTCCTTACTTAGAAGCCCCCTCCCCGCCCACCACCTTCAAGTCTCATGGGAAAGCGAGAGAGCGCCAGGTGGAGAACAGAGGAGTGAGCCTATGTTCAGTCTTTTATTAAAAATTCCAATTATAGTTCATATTTAAAATTGTCTTGTTATAATAACTAAACTGAAGGCAGTATCATAAAGCTATTTTCCCTCTTTAGAAAAAATGAAGAAGGCTTACCCATTTTTGAAATAGAGGACATGGGCTCTCTGAAGTCCTGTTTCTAGGAAAAAGCCCAGTTCTTGATCGTGGGGAGCAGGGCCAGGCTTAGGGCTTCTGTTTTGAATATTAGTAAGTATTACCTAGAAGGGGAGAAAAACGGAAGACTAATCAGATCCACATCCAAGTCTAATTCCTTCAAACCCTAACCCTAAATGTGCGCACAACTTGAAAAATCGACTTCCTTATGCAAACAAACGTCAGTGCAAAGGCCCTGGTGCAGACATGCCAGGATCAGGAAGGCAGAGAGAACGACTCCTCTGAGACAGGAAACAGCCAAGCCACCCAGGGGCACCTGTGGCCCTCCTGGCACCAGGGGCTGAGATGTGAAGGGCGCCGAGGCGCGTGTGGTGCCAGGAGAAGCATTAGGGCCGGAGTGGCTCTGCTAAATGCCAGGATGTTGACAGAGAGGCTGAGTGACACAGAAGCAGGTCCCAGCAACGGGCAGAAATAGTCACCATCTACCAAAGGCCGAGGCCATGACCGGCAGACTGTAGCTTCACCCCTGCATGAGCTCGATGAGCTCCAGAAAGAGCTGAGAAGCACCGTGATTGGCACTGGCCTAAAATTAACCAAGGACGGCCAACTCTCCAGCCTCCCGAAGTGAGGCCTGTCGGCTGAGCGGCAGTCGTCTGTCCTCAAAGGGCAAGCTGAGAAAAAGAACCTAAGCTTCCTGTCTCCTGACCTTGGCTTCTTGTCAGCAGTTAATGAGGTTTCAAAAGTTGAAATTTTTAGCCTTGCAAGAAAGACTCCCAACTAATCAAGAGAAAGCCGTGCGAGCTGAGTGGGCTGTAGTGAAGTCTGCACACATATCGACTGTTACAGAGGCTACTCTTTTTAAACTCACAAGTCAAATAAAGCATTCATCACACAGAAGCTACTGCGGCCCATTAAAAAAACCATACAAGGGTTCTCCAAACACTGCCCATATTTGCTGAAAGTCAGCAGCTCTTCAAAGACCCAGATGTTAGCCAACCCTCAAATATTCTAGGGATCCTGAAATTATTCTCCAAAGGGAGTTGAAGCAATTGCTAGTTTTCTAACCTGCAAGGTTTGGGGAAAAGAAAAGTAGAAAGGACTCAGTGAAGAGTATGTTCTGGAATGAAATCCACGTGGGCAACCCTTGCATTTGAACTGCATCCCAGCTTCTTATCAAAGTTGCTTGTCTGCTTCATGACTTAGCACTTGGCTCTGCAAGTGCTAAGAAGTAGGTGTTCCTTCTCCCTCCAAAAAGCATGGGTGTTTTAGTCTGTAATACAGGCCCCGCCCCCCTTACTCTCTAAGTGATGGAGATGCACACAGCAGGGTCCTGAGCGCTTGTCCACGATGATCTCATTCATTCCTCTGAGCTCCAAAAGTCATCTACCTGCTGTGCTGGCTGGTGTGGCTCAGTGGGTTGGGCAGCGTCCTGCAAACCGAAAGGTCACTGGTTTGATTCCCCGTCAAGGCACAAGCTTGGGTTGCGGGCCAGGTCCCCAGATGGGGGCTCGCGAGAGGCAACTGATTGATGTTTCTCTCGCACATCGATGTTTCTCTCCCTCCCTTCTCCTCTCTCTAAACATAAATAAATAAAATCTTTAAAAATAAAAAAAATCATCTACATGCTGCCAACTCCCAAATTTATAATCTCTAATCCAGACTTCCCTTCTGAATTCCAGGCTCTCATATCCAACTTCTTCCATGGCATCTCCACTTAGAGTCAACTCTGAACCCTTTAAAAATTATTCTCCATGTGCTTTTGAGAATAGTTTTTAATTTCAAAGAATCCCATGATTATTTTAAAGGAAAACAATTCAGTATGGTACAAAAAGAAAGTTATAAATCATCTTAAAATTTACCACAGAAATAACTAGTTAATGTAACAATAGTCCAGATGTTTCTGTGTATATGTGTATCAAGAAGGAAGAATGAAAATCACTTTCTCTAACTGAGATCGTGTTCTATGCCAGTTTTAAATTTAAACCATTACATTTAATTTTAATTAAATTTGCTGGGAGGAACTAGACTGTGACAAAGGAATCATTCAACTTCAGAAAAATGTGGATTTTTTTCCCACATAGTTCATAAGAGGTCTCTTTAAAGTTAAAAATATTTCATGTTTATTGTGTGTGTGTGGGCATGTGTAGGAAAAGAGAGGAGAGAAAGTAAGTGATTCTTTTACCTACATATTTCAATCTTATACAATATCTACAGATTCACAGTAAAGGCGAGGAGATTAACATATTCACACTTCAAGTTACCTTCCACCTTGCCTTCTCTTCAGCCTCCTATTTTTGTTATATTACCGTTTATATTGCCAAGGTTCCCACGGTTCTACCCCATAATTATTTTTGCATCATTTCTATATGAAAATGTGCTCACTGCTTCTTAAATTCTTTATTTTGAATCAATTCTTGGTTGGTAGAATATTGCCCAGAAGGGCTCATGGGAGCTACAGGCACTAAATTCTTATATGTCTGAGAATGTCTCTTCTCCTCTAAGCCTGACTGGGTAGGACCCCTTGGACGTCACAGAGTCTCTCCCTCAGAGCACAGCAGGCAATTCTCCAGTCTCCTGACGCGGGAGCTGCTGGGGAGAACCCGGAGGTCAGCCTAACTGCTCAGCCTGTGCAGATAATCGGCAAAGAGCAATCCTTTTTTCCCTGAAGTCTAGAAAGTCTGCTAGGAGTTGTCTTGCCACTTATCCCTCTGTGTCCATTCTTCTTAGCACACAGAATGAACTCTCTGTCTACAGTTTCAGATCTGTAGGAGAAAGTAATGTGCAGGAGTTTGGCTGCCACTCTGGGTTCGAAGCCAGCTCCGCCACTTTGGGCAAGTCACAGTCTTTCTGGGCCTCAGTTCTCTTGGTGGTAAAATGAAGATGGTACTAGAACATGGTTTCCGCATGGTCCCATGGACGAAATGAGAATTTCTTCCTTTCTCATGTACACATTTAATCTTATAAATTCTTCTGTACCTTTTCTTTTATATATCTTGAAGCTCTATTTTTGGGTACATACAATTTTAAGATTATAATATCTTGCTGATGAACTGACTCCTTCTATTATATAATATCTCCCTTTATCTCCTGGAATATTCCTTGTTCCTAATTCTACTTTCTTATATAATAATACGGCCATTCTAACTTTGTTTTGATTATTGTTTCATAGTATATATTTTTCATTTTGTCTATCTATATATTAATATTTAAATGGTTTTCTTGGAGATAGTATATAGTTAGGTTTTGCTTTTTCGTCCAATCCAAAAATCTCTGCCCTTTAATTGGGTGTTTAGACCATTTACATTTAAAGTAATTATTGACATGATTGGAACCATCTTTCTAGTTGTTTTTTTATTGTCCCGTATGTTCCTCTGTTCCTTTTTTCTCTCTCATTCTGCCTTTTTTTTTTTGACTGATGATTCCATTTCATTTCCACTATCAAATGGTTAATTATCTTTTTTTCTTATTTTTTAGTGGTTGCCCTAGGGTTTACAATTTAGCTGTTCAGCTTATCACAGTCTATCTTCAAATAAAATTATACCAATTCATATATAAACATCTTATAACAATATATGTCCATTTCCTACCCTAGCCTTTGTGCTTTTATGTTATTAATCCCAGTACCTCTGGGACTGGGCTCATCCTCAAGGGCCCCTTTCTGGGCATTTCCCTCCTAGCTCCCAGAATGCCTCTCTCAGACAAGTGCCGCCTAACTTCCACTCCCCCACCCCTGGAAAGCTTTAAGCATTATTACACTCTTAGAAGTCTAGGATGAGCTCAAAACTGAAGTCTCTACTATCACCCCACCTTAATAAATGAGGTCATCCACTCTGCCGCCCAAATCAGATACTGGGGAGTGAGCCTGAACACCTTGAGACTCTTATGTCTAATCTCTTACCGTGTGTGTCCAAACGATGTCTCAGATCTGTCTGTATCTGTCCATTTCCAGAGCCCTTACTTTACCTAAGCTACTGCCACTCCCTGTGAGATTTCTGCAACGGTCTCCTAAATGGGGTCTCCACATCCGCTCTTCTTCCTTTACTTCCCTTTCACTCTCCACAAGCAGCCTGAATAATATTTTTATATATTTTAAAAATATTTTATTTATTTATTTTGAGAGAGAGAGGAAGGGAGAGAGAGAAACCGATTGCCTCTCGTACGCACCCCAATCGGGGATCAAGCCAGCAACCCTGGCATGTGCCCCGATGGGGAATCAAATTGGCGACCTTTCACTTTGCGGGACGATGCCCAACCGAGCCACGCCAGTCAGGGTCTGACTAATTTTTTATAACACAACCTGGATCATGTTACTCATGTTCTTTCTTAGCTCTCAGGTACCAAATTGATCGTCGCTGTCTCAGAAAGGCCTGCACTGACCACATAACATAAAGTAGGCCTACCTCTATGATTCCCTCTCAACGGAGTGTCCTATCCTATTCCTTCACTGCATTTGCCAATGTGATTTTAACTTGATTAGTGGCTGCTGGCCTCCATGGTGCTGCACCTTCCATAGAGTCAGGGACTACATCTCCTTCATTCACTGATAGATCCAGTGTCTACTGCAACAGTGTCTGCGGCAGGGTAAGTTTTCACTATATGTAGTAAATGAATGAAGTAAGCAGTAAATGAATGAATGAATGAATTTGCAAGCCCAATTAGAAATGCAGAAAAAAAGCAACAAGAAATAACCTACTAAGCATTAGGTACGATGTAGATAAAGGGGCTATCTCATGTCTTCTCCCACAAAAACTCACAGAGGAGACACACTATTATCGTCTCTTCACTGAAGGGGCCACTCAGACTTTGCTCCATTGAGTGAGTTGCCCAGACCACATGGCTAGCAATGGTTAGAGCTTGTGCTGAATCTCAGGTCCGCCCGACTGTGTGTTCTAGCTCCTCCCCTTTTGTCCTATCAGTCTGCATTGGCTTACAGAACAAGGTCCAATGGACGAGAGGCCGGGGCTGCCAGGATGAATGAAGCTTTAGGTTATAAGTAGGAAAGATGCAGGTGGGCAGGCAGAGAGAAGAGCTCAGCTCAGGGCTTCCCCTGAAGTCCGAGCATCTTGGATTTAATCCCTTCCTCGCTGAGAGCCTCTAACACATGGGCCTGGGCAGAAGCATCGTTTGGCAGCATTAAAGCCACCACTTGTTCCGTGGATAAACACTTCCCCGCCAGAGGATGCCAACAAGCACCCTGAACAAGTGTGGCCTACTTTGGTGCACACACACATCCAATGACAGGGGAAGCATGGCAGCCAGGGGGCGGGGCCAGGTGTTTCAGATCAAAAGACCCAGGTTCAAGATCTGGTTCTGACCCTCCTCCCCGCAGGTAGGAGAATTCCTCTGATCTCTCAGCTCTTCACTGTCCTCATCTGTATAATGGGGATAATAATATATAGCTCACGTGACTGTTACGAGTTGCAAATGAAAACCTAATGAGCATATAAACATTATAATCCTTAATGGAGATATACTAAAATGTTGTCTTCAAGTTGGAACAAAACAAGGATATTTTCCACCACCTTTATTTTTTAACACTGTTTTAGAAAGTCCGGAGATAGGACATGAGAGAGATAAGATGGAAAATATTAGGAAGGAAGAAACCACAACGACAAAAACCACTCTTCTGCCATATATCCACATTCTCACAAAAATGAAAAGAGTCAACTCTATTTTTGTGGAGGAGTCCAATGTTGAGGTTAATAACCCTCTACTGCTGTCTTTGTCAGTCTTCAAGGCTCAGCTTGGGTATCGTCTCTTCTGGGAACCGACCCTAAACTTCCATGCTGGTCCAAAACCCTTCTCTGGGCTTGCCGCATCCTCGGGGTGCGCCCCACCTGTGTCCTCGTGACAGCCTGTTTCCTAAGGACTTGCTCTGTGGCTTCTTCATTCCAGAGGCCCTGGTGTCCAGCACGGTGTTCAGAACACAGAAGGAGCTCAATAAACGCTTGTGTAAGTGAATCAGAACTCAACAAAATTATTCTAAAATTCATTTAGAGGTATCAACAGAAAAGGACAATGGATATTCTGAAAATAAGAATTAGTTACGAATCCTTTCAGATGTTAAAACCCATCATAAAAAGGTTCTTATTAAACAGAGTCGTACTGGTGCAATGTGCGATGGCAGAGCACAACAGGGAAGCCAGAAATTGCTGCCGTATCTAACACTTTTTTGAATGACTTAAAATAGATGACAGAAAATAGGAAAAAGATCATCTTAAAGTGGCACTGAACTTTCGGAAAAACATGAGAGTCATGCCTAATATCATATACCAAAGTAAATCCCCAGAAGATTTGGAAAGGAGAAGTTATTTTTAAAAATACGGAAAATGGTTAAAAACTCTTTAAATCCCAGAGGGGGTTTATCCCAAAATTTCAGCTTTAAAACGATAAAATAAATATAATAAAGATATAATCAGTCTCAACTATGTACAGGTTTAAAATTTATGAGCAACTTAAAATGAAAAATTACTGATTGGGAAAATATTCAGAGTAAATATGATAAAGGGTTAATGAAGTTAAGATATAAAGACTTTATTCACATTGTAAGAAAGA